>JAUYWG010000028.1:282976-301398 GCA_034779775.1 Enteromius afrohamiltoni
ACTGATGTTGATGTGTCTGCATTCATTTCAGTGGACTTAAATAGATCACCCTTTACTGCTCTGTAACAAACTGACAATTTTTACTTAAATATGATTTTCAGTTAATGTTAGTAACTTACTTCACGCATCATCAGTCGTGCGCCAATTGTTCGGTTCACTGGAGACTCGCTCTGAATCGAGAACAGCTGCAATTGGATCATTCAAATTCGAGAATGAATCGTTTAGTGCGATTTGCGAACCGATTGAACAGGTTCAATAAAAATAATCTGTACTCAAGTACAGTAACGAATTACAACTACTTTGTTACTGTCCACCACTGCAAAAGTCACAGTTAATGGTTTGTTGATAGCAAGTATTGGACCTTAAAATTAAGTGTGACCTTATTGTTTCCAGTTGTCACACACATTTCGATATTTCAGTCGTTCTGCTCAGAACGGTCCTCATTCAACAGTAGGTCATGCAGACGGTTGAAATACTTATTGTACTAATGTACTGAAGTGGATCTGGATATAACTGCCCTGTATATCTGCACAATTCAAAATTGTAAACCACATGGAATGTATAAAATGATTGCACAATAACCACAGACATTGGTTTTAGTCTAATGGCCCTTGGCCTTAAAAGCCCTGTTTCCTCAGTTGTTCTCTGCAGAAACCTGTTTTAATACATCCTGGTTGATTGAAGGGCCATTAAACATCATCTAAGCACGTGTGGCACACAAATACTGCTGTGATTGTTAACAGCAAATTATATTCCCATTCATCCTCCATTTACTGTGGATTGCACAGCAATGTTGTTTATAAGACATAGCTTTAAATATCAATTAAAGAAAACACAATGCGCACATGAAACAGAGACCACACATACAGACTAGAGGCTAAAGTTCAACCTGTGGTGCATTAGCTCTGTTTACAAGTCAGATGTAAATATAACACGTCAGTAAAATGGTAATGTTAATTTAATGCCATTATATGTTTAAATCTGGACCATTTCTGTATTCATTTCTGAGGCAGCTTTGTTACGAAATGTCCCCAATGAGCTGACAGTATAACAGAGGCCCTAAGTGGTCCCGCTTTGCCACAGAAGCTGCTTGTCCCTCTCAAATCTAAAGGAAAGAAAGGGATAATAATATAATATGACATAATATATATAATTGTTGTTCTTATTAGCCACACGATTATTGTTTTTTTTTTTTTTTTTTAGGATTGAGTTTAGTTTTATTTCGTTTGAATAGTATTATATGAGCTTTCCCGGGAGAGTAAAATATGTAGCTGACGGCAACAAACTTTCCACCAATCAGATTGCAGAAACTAACTCCGTTACTGCAACTAACGTGGAGTTTGAGAAACTTTCCACCAATCGGAGCGCAGAACAGCGTTCCCTTTACGGCCAACAGCCAATCGGAATACAGATCCAGTCTCCTGTACAGACATTAACATGGAAGACCAGACTAGACTGAGATTTACAAACACAGCGAGCAGAGAAAATCAAAGCAGCCCCTAATCTGTGTTTCCGAGCGCGTTTCGTCTGTTTTGTTTGGAAGAAAGGTGTTTTTCTGAAGTAATGAGGATGTTGGGCATGTATGTGCCGGACAGATTCGTGCTGAAGTCCTCTAAAGTTCAGGACGGGATGGGGCTGTACACTGCCAGAGCAGTCAAAAAGGTTCGTGCAAATAAAACAAACTCTCAGCATGAAAGATGAAGTATGCGTAGCGCAGGTCGCTCCTTTTTTAGCCTATTGTTTTCACTTTGCCCATAAAGCATTGAGTATATACGCCTGGTTGTAGTTGCATTCCTCTGTGTATGTGCTTACGTGTGCTGCCACGTCCCTTACAAACAATCACCATGGAAACCATCGTTTCCGCCAAAAATTCATCATGCCAGCCACCGTTTCCGCCATAATACACAGCTAATGGAGATATTACAGTACAACTGTGGGAACGTGATAGCAGTTTCCTATTGTACTCTAACGTACTCTCCTAAAAAAGAAACACACACACACCAGACAGAGTTTGCACTGTTTGAGAGAGATCCGGTATTTTACTTTATTTATTTGAGCAAAAACAATAAATAGGCCAGAGTAATGGAATTTGGCTATAAGTGTGGTTCGTAAGATATCTGAATCTGCAGCAAGAACCAGTGAAAATATCACAAAGCACACGTCCTGCCCTTATTTCACCCCAGCATAAGAAAATACACAACTTGAAGAATAGCTGTAGAACATGTGTCGGAAATTAAGCAATCATCATAAGCCCAAAAACATAAAATAATAACTTATTTAACTTTGATTTATTTATTTTTAACGTAATTGCACTTTTTTTGCTAATATATACATTGTACAATTTAGCATGTCTTAAAAAGTACTTATTATGGAAAGAATGTGCTTAATTACATGTAATGTATTGTATTGTAGTGGCACTTTTTGACACTTAATTGGACTTTTACAATGATATATCATTTCTGATGCACTTTGCTTGTGTTGAGATTTCAGTTGGTCACATCTTAATTGGATCGAGTCATCCGAAATGTATACAAGCCTTGAAATGTCATGTGAAGATTTCAGACCGTTTTTAGCAGGTCACATGTTTTGAAACTGTATTCTGAATGTGTCTGAGGCGACTTGACATCTCTCTAAATGTGAGCCCGTAGACACTTAGAGATCCCACAGAGCCTGTCCTTGATCATGTTCAGATAGCACACACAAACTGCTGGATGTGACATCAAAGCCCAGTCACACAGTCACACACACTCGCTCTTTCTTCACAGGGTGAGAAGTTTGGTCCGTTCGCAGGTGAAAAGCGGATGCTGAGCGACTTGGATGAAAGCATGGATCCACGACTGATGTGGGAGGTGGGTGACTAGACTCAACAATCTCTCCGTTGCTTTACCCACAATGCATCGCTATATGTTTTTTGTTTTTGTGTCACTTCAGAGGCAGATCATGTCTTATCAACCCTTTTAAAAATGCTAGATGCTCTGGCCTATTTTATGACTGTAGAACGTTTGCTTTTCTGAATGTGTGTCACTTTTGAGTTTCCAGGGAAACTAATGAGGTTTGTTCTCATGAAGCATCGGAGCATTAGTTTCACTCACTGTCAATTTCTTTAAAATATTTTCATTTGTGTTCTGATGATAAACAAAAGTCTTTAAAGTTGCAAACCAGCAGAAAACATCAATTACTGCAAACCTTTCAAAAGTTTATAAAAAATAAAAAAATGCTGCATTTTATAAAAGGTTCACAGAAATTCAGGAAAAATCTAAAATATTTGATTGAAATAAAGATTGCAATGACCTAAGGATAAGCTAATGATGACAAAATTGTCATTTTTATGTAAACTATCCCTTTAAAGATGTATATCGCAACGATAATCAATAATCACAATTAATTGCATACAAAATAAAAGTTTTTGATATTACATAATATATATATATATATATATATATATGTGTCTGTTTGTGTGTGTACTGTGTATATTTATTATTAATATATTAAGACACACACACAAGCAGTATAGCCTATATTTTGAAAATATTTATAACATGTTTGTGTTTATATTCATATAATTTATATTATATATAAATATATTAATATATAGTCATAACATTGTTCAAATATATGCATGCATGTGTGTGTGTACTTATATATACATAATAAACGCAGTACACACACATATTATGTACACAACAACTTTTAATTTGGATGCGAGTAACTGCGATAAATCGTTGCCAAGGACTAATATTTTTCAGTTGATATAATATGAAAGAAATAAAAGGCCCCTTAAGTGACTTAAAAAGAGTTCATGACTATGTTTATTGACATGAATGTACACTTTAAAATGCGCTTTATAACGATGTCAAATGAATACAAAACAATCAAGCTAAAGACCTTTAAAGAGCATTCTAAAGAGCATCATTTTGTCAAGTTTCAAAAAGTACACTTTAATGTGTTCACTAACATATTAGATTCATTAATTAACACTGCAATGTGTCATTGAGTTAATACATTTTAAGTGAACTAAATCACAGCTTCACAGCAAAGATATATTTAACTTCTACATGACATAAAGGTTTTGATAGAAACAACATTACAATTATAATTCAATTGTAAATGTAATAGCACTTAAACCGTATAAAGTCTACTTAAGTGGGTCAAAAACACTTTAAAGTTCAACTGATTGCATTTAATATACATTCATATACTTTATTTTTTTTTTTAATTTAGCATTTAATATGCAACCGAGTGTGTGAAATATTACATTCATGTTGCACGTTACATGCGCGTTGGAAGCTTTGCCTGTTTTATTGTTCACCAGACAAAAAACACCTCCCAAGAAGTCACATGACTTGTGGTCTCATTCATTTCTGCAGCACAAACAGTGCAGGATGATGTTAAATGATCTGGGTTAGAGGTTTGTTAATAGATAATACTAACACCAACATCTCTCTGAACTGCGATCTTTGAGGGCTGACTGAATTTTAACCGTCTTGGAGAAGTCGTTGCCCCTCTTGTTGAGACGGACGCATCACTGCTCATCTCCAGGCAACCATTAATTGGACGAGACGGGCCAGTATGAACTCGACTCACGCCGACTCTCTCATGCCGGACACCTCCCCCAGAGCATGCCTTGTCTAATATCCCATCAAATATCTGCTCTCCAAACTAAAGATTTGCGTTTATTTCCGGCTGCATTAAAGTTTTAATTATAACGCAGACCGGGTCGGGTTCAGCCACATTAGAGTTGTGATTTATTGATCTGCCTGCCCTGATGACACTATTCTGCACAAAGTATAGTGAGCTTAAATTCTCCCAAATTACACACTTGTGCATATAATTATTATGATAGATCGTCTTTGACTGTGCCGCTCTTTCATCCTGCTTGTGTTTTGTGATGCAGGCAATTTCAGGGAATTTACCTTTCTAGATTAGTCGGGATAAGTCGCTATTAGTCAGTGTTTCAGTAAGTTAAGAACAAGAAAAGGCTAAAAATAATCATTTGTATCCAAAAACAGTCCAAGGTACTCGTCAGATTGGGGAAAAGAGCATTCCTGTGGGACATGAGCATCTACCATCTGTGCGCTTACAATGATGAAAAGATTCTTCTGTTTGAGAATATGTATGATTACACCCCTAGTTAAAAAGAACTATGTTTAAAATACATTTATTTCGTGTGACGTAAAGTTCAAATACGTAACATATTTATTGACATAATGCTCCATACTTAAGGTCCTTGCACACTCAGTCAGAAATGTTTGCATGTGTTTTTAATTTTTTTTCATATTCGTCATCCTTTTCAATCAAAATGCTTGCTAAAGTGCATAAAATACAAATTTAGTTCTTCCAATTTCAGTACACTAAGAGTAGAATTGTAGGATAAGTATGTAAATCCGTATGTAAATCACTATTTGAAATACATTAATATTTAGTACTTTAGTATATTTATTTATTTTTTTTGTTTTTTTTATGAGGGACATATACTTTCAATGTTATACGTGTTGTGTAAGCAAATTTGTTTAAAACTATGCTTTATAACTGGTCTATAACTGGGATATACCTGTCTTGTTTTATCAATAAAGAATGGCATTATACTTGCATAATAAGTAGGGATCCATTATTAAAGTTCTGATCATGTCATGCTATGGCAGATTAAAATGTATTACATTTGTGTCTAAATAAATGAAAAATAAAGTCCTTAGCACAAACAACCTAAGTGAATTTAAGCACCGTGGCATTGTAATGTGCCGTGTGAAAAAAATAAATGGATTGTGAGATTTTTTGAAGATTGCGAGGTTTCGAGACATGGTTTGCAAAAGTAACTCGATGCGCGGGGCGCAGTGGTCAAACACATCCGTCTAGCGCATGTTTACATTGAAAAACAGTGTTAAGATGTCAGTAAAGCTTAAAAACTTACAATCCAATACTGACTGATATATCCAATATAAGCTAAAAATGTCAATATTTAAAGAGCAGCGTTGTCACTTTGATTCTGATTGGCTGGCTTGTAAGCTTTGGATCTGTGTGCTTTTGCAGGTTCGCGGGAATAAAGGTGATGTTCTTTATATCCTGGATGCTAGTAACCCTCGCCACGCTAACTGGCTTCGCTTCGTTCACCAGGCCCCTTCGCATGAGCAGAAGAACCTGGCCGCCATTCAGGTATGTGAAGATGCCACAGGGTGATAACCACAGAGATCTCTTTACACTCTCACACGTGCACACCAGCCGTCTAAAGGGTGGCTGATTCGGGACACTCTGTAGACAAAAAGTCTATGCATCAGCCTACATGACTTTTAAGGCTGGGGTTAGCATGTTACTAAACTAACCAAAAAAAAAAAAAAAAAAGATGTAGATGAGTTTGTTTCTTCATCAGATTCGGAGAAATGTAGCACTGCATCACTGTTTCACCAATGGATGCTCTGCAGTGAATGGGTGCCGTCGGAATGATGAATAATGAAGTCCAAACAGCTCATCTACATCTTGTAGGGCCTAAGGTGGAATATATTTACACTAGTTTTTAGCTTGTGCTTTGGGGGGTTGCCTTCAGAACAGTGCTTTCGCAGTGCCAGAGATCCGAAATCACTTAAGAGTGTGGAGATAAGAGGAGTGCAATGAGCCTTAGATCAATAACACACGCACATTTGAGGTCACATCAGCTGGATATGAGTAGCACCTGATGTGGCAAGCTCCAGTGCTCTAATCACAGTTAGTGCTCCTGTAGACATCATGATTCAGATGCAATTATGGGAATAATGCAGTGATTATAGAATGATTTCACAACATTTCTTTTAACATGCAATAACTCGCTGGAGAGTTCGCTGTAGATTTAATCGCAACAAAAGTAGAATGGAAATGTGCAGCGTGATTCTGTATATTAGACCCGTTCTGAGGGTTGCATGATAATAGTAATTAACTATTTTGGTGAGATTTTAATAAAAAATTATAAACGTTAATATTAATCAAAATTGTTGTCATTTAAAAAGATTTTCCATCATTTCATATATGCACCAATATATGGTTACTAATTTATTATATTTATCATACACATTGATATGCTCTCGACCTTATGAACCTGAAGCTATTATCACAAGCTAAGGAAGTGAAATATCTCATTTTATTTCAAATAATTGCAGTTAATATCTAATATTTCCAGTTAATTCCAGTCATTTTAAAACAATGTGAGAAAAACTGTACTTTTGTACTGAAATAGATAAACAAATAAATAAATAAAATGGTAGCAACTTTTTTCTAGTTTACAGATTTAAATAAAATTTACAGTATATACATATTTATAGCTGATGACGTCATAAACAGATGACGTTGTAAAAAACATGAATAATACAATAAATGATAATTGTAACAATGCACAGAATTCTGTGAATGTATTGTCAATTATAATACGACTTCCCAAAAACATGATTTTTACAGTATTTTTCTTTAAAATAAAAAATGCCAGTGATATCCGTGTATCATCCTGTATGTTGTAATAATTAACAGTGGATTCTTAGTCTATTAAGGTTACTGTTTATGCTTAATTCATCTAGAATTTGTGATTTGGTGGTTAAAAATAATATCAAGATTTTTTGGAATAAAATATATGCGATCTGGAATGGTACATTTCTATTTCTTCTGATGAATTCTTTGACATGGATGGAAGCTGGTTTGCTCAGTCGTGTCTCTTGTGAGTTTAAGATGCTGGCGATCTGATGACCATTACAGAATCATTTGAGAGAAAAGAGTCTGTGTTTCCTCACACCCTCTGAGCCTGTGTTTTTACCGTAACGTACAGCAACTGTGCTTCTTTCTGCATGACCTTTTAGGAAATGAAGCTCTGATAAAGCCATTAAACAGAGGTTCAAGTGTTTGGCCTTTGACCTTAATCAGGAAGCGCTGCTGATCTTACGCTTCCCCTCGTGTGAATGTTTGATTGCGTCTCCCAACAGACCTCTGTTTGCGTTGTCTGTTTAGTGTCAGACGACACCTGGATCTTTGCTTTCCGAATATTTGACCGATATCAGCACGGGAACTGATAATATGTTGAAAACGAACCAGCAAAGGCTCAAGTTAATAACATGTAAACTCTAATATTTGCATTTCTTTTCTTTGGTAAAAGAACAACATTTTTTTTTTTTTAAACTGATAATTTTTTTCTAACAAAGTCTTGACGGTCACTTTTGATCAGTTGATTGTGAATTAATTAGCCAACACTGTTACTTTAAACAGGACGGAGAGAATATCTTCTATCTGGCTTTCGATGACATCGAGACAGATACAGAGCTTCTGATTGGCTACCTGGACAGCGATATGGAGGAGGAAGAGGAGGACCTTGAGGAAGACCAAGACATCAAAGATGAAGATGGGAACAGCACAGAGAGCAAACACCTCTGTGCAGAAACAGGTATGTGTGTTTAGTGTCTTTCTAAAATGAACGAGTGAATGGTTTCGTGGACAACTTACACAGTAATTTTTCATATTTGGCATATGACATAAATAACAATAATCAATATCAATAAATGCATATTTCATGTTTTTATTCTAGTGTAAAGGTTATTATTACTGTGTTGATAAGCAACAGTAAAACAATTCCAAATTAATTCTCCATATCCATTATGAGGCACTTGGGTGTAGTTTACCAAAAAAAAATGAAAGTTTCCTGAAAATGTCCTTTGATGTCCCAAGATGTAGAAGAGTTTGTTTCTTCGTCAGTTTTGGAGAAATCTAGCATTTCTCAGAAATGGATGCTCTGCAGTGAATGGGTGCCGTCAGAATGAGTCTGATAAACACATCACAATTATCCTAAAGTAATCCACACCACTCCATCCAGTCCATCGGTTTATTTAAATCCACCAACATTCAGATTTGTTTTGTTTTGGACTGTTTGTAAACTTTGCATGATCTGTGCATGTTTCTCTTCTCATTCACACAACTTATTATGCCGTTATATTATGTAGTTTTATGATAAATACAGGGGTCTGGCATGCGAAAAAACAAAAAACAAAAAAAAAAATCAGCAGGTTTGTCATTTCTCTAGATCTGAGATGCGCAGGTCAGAGACCAGCTTTAACACTCAACGATTCAAACAATACACATACTAGCCGATGAGCCAATCAGAAGTAGGGAAGGGACGGGCCTTGTGTCTTTGATATATAGATTGACACAGGTTAAGGCAATGCTCCATGCGCAAAGGTGCTTTTAACTCCCATACTGTACAATTTTGTGTCTCATACTGGGAACTCAAACCGTATGTTTATGAAGCCAGGGGAAGACATTAAAGATATCGATAATGTGCTTCTTCATTGCTGAGCTTGACCTGTCATTTACTATCGCCCACCCACTCGTCACTTTATGTAAGCAATTAGCAGCGGATAGACCCGCCCTGTCGCACCTGTCTGTCTCCAGGCAGCACGCAAGCTATCTTCTTACACACGGCTTCTCACCAGAGTTTGTCCGTAAGACTGGCATGGCCACAGACAAAAGTATGGACACAATTTATTATGGTATTTCTGTTTAATGGTGCATATTTTGGACCAAAAACTATGTTCAGAAAGGAAGAAATAAATGGAAGGGGAAATGTTTTTTTTTGTAATTCCCATACTGTCTTTTACAATATATGTATTTATTATGTTTTTTCAGTTGAATGGTGCATATTTTGCAATTAAATTGGTTAAAGAAAAATGAATGCGTGTCCTTTTCATGTCCTTTAGTTTATCAATTCCTGTTTACTTTGGAGTACTATTATTGCCACTTACTGACCTGTCTTGGTATGGCTGTAGCATAATGCAAATAATGGCATAATGCAAATATGAAAATATCTAAAAAGAGCCTCTTGACAAAAAAAAGTTCAGGCCCAGGTATTTTTTTCCACTATCAGCCCTGTAAATATGCCTAATAAAGGACATTTAAATGGATAACTTGTCACAATGCACTTATTGGTCACATCCATGTTTTTACATGTTTTAGTTAAAAGCGTGCCCCATTTAAATGTGTGTAGAGCTGGTGATTAAGAAGGAAGATTACCCGTGTCTGCTGTGTGAGAGCAGCTTCCCCAGTGAAGAAGTGTTAGCCGAACATCTTCAGAGTCTTCATCAGAGAGGAAGCACAGAGGACAAAGAGTTCAAATGTCGCGCCTGCGGAAAAGAGTTTCCTGTTAAGCAGGCCCTGCAGCGCCAGTCAGTACCACACACACACACTCATAATGTACAACTCATCGGTGCGTCATGTATTAATGCTGATGTCCTGTTGATTTGCAGCGTTCTTCACTGTACAGAGAGCTCGGCTTCATCAGGAGACCCTTCGAAAGCTCATCAGTGTGTCCTGTGTCACGGCACCTTCTCTTCAGAATCCAGGTACATCGATATACGGCCGTTTACATTAATTGTCATGATCCCCAGAGTGTCCTGTTTGACTTGGAAACATGCCACGTTATAGAACAGAGCAACTAAAGTGGATGTTTTAATGTGCAGTTTTGAGCAGCACAGAGAGATGTGTAAAGGAGACGGGCGCTTCATCTGTAAGGTAGAGAGCTGTGGGAAAAGATTCAGGAGTAAAGACGCCCTGAAGAAGCACAAAGGCAACATCCACACAGGTTTGTCACACACACACACACACCACAAGCGGAAGAGAGACTGAGGCGAGTGCGAAATTACCCGTCTGTAATGAGAGTCTAATCAACATCTTCATTAATCTCTTCATTTCTGATCCGCTCTTCATCCCCTCCGTCTGTCAGATAAACGCTAAGCGCTCCCTCCCTCTCAACACTCGTCTTTTCAGCAGACTCTCAGCGCGTCCGTCTCTCTGCCAGGAGTGCAGACATCTGAGAAAATGAGTCAAAGAGCCCTAATCGGCTGATGAAAGCGCGTATCAGAATGTTTTCAGTGTTATTGTCAGTAATTATAATTGGACAGTTTAGCCACATGCAAGTGAGTCGGTCATTTGCAAATGAATCCAAACAGTGAGCTAAGCGATTAAGCCTCAGCGCTTGCAGAAGTGCTTACAGCTGCATTAATGACTGTTTGTGTTTTGTGACTCTTATAATAAGAGTCTTTAAATTGGATATGGAAAACAGGATGCTGGTTTGAAGACTTGATTAGCCAATCACAAGGATATTAGAGAAGCAATACAATAAATAAATCAAATAATAATAATAATAATTGTCTAATTAAACAATAAAATTCTCAGGAAACATTGACTAACATTAACGTTTAGTTATGGCCTGGTTCTTTAAGAACTGTTTTTAAAGTGTCCACTTCCTTTTCTATGGGAAACTCGTATTATTTGACCTTTCACCCCTGTTAAATATAGTTGTTTTTGTCTTGGTGTTGTACTTCTTGGACTGATTTATGTAAGGACTTCCTGATGTTTATTTGGAGCTGATGCAGCGTCTCCATTAGCAGCTCCTCATGCCATCAGGATGTGTCCTGCTGCTCATGTGATGTATGATCTGTGTGTGTGTGTGTGTGTGTGTGTGTGTAGGGAGTGCTCGCAGGAAGTTGGTATGCACCATCTGTAATAAGAAGTGCTCATCCTCACTCAACCTGCAGGAGCACCGCAAGGTCAGATCATCCCTCCATAAATCTCCTCCTATCGTTCATCTAGTACATCTCTTCATATTTCTTACCTTTCGCTCATCTATTTTGGCTTTAATCTTTCTCCTCTGTCATGCCATCTATCCGTCTGTTCTTTCTCTGGCCCTGTCACACTCAGCACTTGCAGTGCTTTATGCTTTGAGTCCACAGTTTAGCACTAAAGGTATTATGCACATCAGGTATTGGAACAAACATGCTCAAAATTCTAGCTCTGAACGTAGTTTGCAGCATATAAACATTTGCCATCTTGCAGACTTGATTTAAGTGCTGCGTTGTGAAGGATGTAGCAAGGATCTGACGTACATTGCTGGGACCATACACTGTAAAAAAAAACCTGTATAATTTACGGTAAAAAAACTGGCACCTTAACCTGACCGTTAAGGTTTTACCGTTTTTAGATAAATTTACAGCTAACTGATACAATGTTAATATACCAACCTATTAAAGTACTGAAATCTGTTTTGGATCTTTGAAATGCACTGATAAGCACCAAATGCAAGTGGTGATGATGATGAGACAGTCATGTGATGAACCAAAGCCCATCACAAGCAGCTTTTAAATATGAACATATATAGAAGGTGCTCAGTGTCATTCACACAAACACTGAACACCATCATGGTGAGACTCGTTAAACTGAAATATGCAATAAGCATTCATTTAACAACATTACATGTAACATACAACCCTAATAAACATAACTGATAAGAAAAAACATCAAATTCAAACAAAATGTGAAATGCAATGCAGGGAATTCTGGGAATGTCAGTTTACATTTTGTTCCCCTGTAAATTGCTACAGTTTTGTCCCGTAGCATTTTCACAGTTTTTTACTGTTAAAATCACAGCCATTTTTTTACAGTTTAGAGCACATTAAAGCAAATATTTAAAACACAATTATAAATCTTTGATTCTACAGACATTTATTTACAAAAAAGGAGCCATATTTGCAACTAAAAGTATGTCAATGACTCAGTTTAAATGTGTTTTCAAGAGAACACATGAATAATAAACAGCATGTGAGTAATATATGAGTCTCTGATGTTTGGATGCCCTTTTTTAATATCATTTTTTTTTGATAATTGCATATGTTTATCTCACAATTTCGATTTTTTTTAAAATATGAATATACTCACAAATGCGTGTAATAAATTCAGATTTTTAAGATATAATGTAATAATTACATGATATAAAGTTGCAATTGCATGTCATAAAGTCAGAATTGAATGACATGAAGTCACAGTTGTGAGATATAATCGCAACTGCATGCTGTGTGTAATATAGTAAGAAGTGCAAGATTTGAAGTCATAATTGCGTTAAAGTCAGAACTAAAAGATATAAAGTCACAATTGCAAATCACAATTTTGACTTTTGACTCGAAATTGAAAGATATAATACGAATAAGAATAAGAATAAGAATTGTGAGACACGTCAAGGACACCATTTAGGATGAGGCCTCATCTCTTGGATCTCACTCCAGTTCTTGACTTCCTGTTTTTCTTTTTCTTTGGCTGCCGTCTGATCCATGTATATAATTCTGTCCTCATCTGTTTCATTGTTTTTAAAAAGCTGGAAAAAAAATAAGAAACGTAGCCATCTTAGACTGGTGTGCTCTTGTATGCCATCCATCTCTCTCTGTCTCTCAGTTGGAGGTGGGATTCATGTTGATGTTGTAAGGTTTTCCACTGGTGTGAGTGTGTACAGAAAGGTCGTCTTTTGTTTCACAAGCTCATCCCCGTGGCCCTAGTGAAATTTAAGAGTTGGGGAGCCCAGACTAGCCGACCTTCCTGCTGGCGTCAGGGTTCCTCTGCAAAAAAGACCTGAGGAATATCAGACAAACAGCTTCATCACCAACTCCAAATCACCACAAAAGTCAGAGCTCTGAAATGGTTCCTGGTCCATTTTCTCTTGGGAAGATTCATGGTTAGGCTATGTGGGCGTCCTTTTTAAAATATGTACCACTTTTTAGATGCTTTTCAATGAAACCGCAACGCTAAACTTTGGCAGAGCAAATGCGACAAATGAAGGTAATTTGATTTTCTGACTGAAGCAGGTAGGTGAAGAACCACAATTCAGGTTTAATGTTCTTACGATTGGAATGCATCCCAAGCTCGCGCGGCTCCACCAAACCACCATCCCGCTCTGTTTTGGCCTGGAGAATGCTATCCTCACTCTCTTTGCCTAAACTTGACGCAGAACAGGCACTTCCTCCTGTCAGCGTTCACTCATCAGCAGTTATCAGCGTAGCCGTTCTCAGAGCGAGCCTTTCCAGTCGCAGCTGTCCAGATTTGGCTTTAACCTGCAAGAGCATCATGCTTCTCTGGTGTGCGTTTCTGATTGTTCGGCAGCAGTCAGTGTCTCTCTTTTGAGAGAGGAAATGCTAATGTTTCTATAAAATTCTTCCCACGGGTAATGTTAAATCCCAAACTGTTTGGCTCTTCTATGTCATTTTTTGTTTTATTAGACACGTTCTTGCTCTATAACAAAGATGCATTCAAATGATTTACGGTTATGTTATTTTAGAATATTTTTTATATTATTTCCACCCAGGCTAGTTGGAAATACATGCCTCTTCCTATATTTCTTCTCAGCTCAAAAAACATTCCTTTACGTACGAATCAGTGCAGTAGAGGCAGTACAACTCTGATGACTTTTATTGTTTTTCTCACAAGTTATGATTTACAGGGCCAGAGTTCTGATTAAGAAAGTCTCATTTTCATACAACTCCTTGCGCAATATTATATTATGACTGCAACCTCGCGATCATTTTTCAGATACGCAAAATATTGCCATACTGGCAGTTTTTCGGCGGGCGATAGAGATTAGAATTAGCAGCCTGTGTATCAGACTTTTTCTCCGCTGTACGGGAGGAGTCTAAGCAGTCAAGCGCAAAGATGTGCATACTGCAGCGCGAGTGAGATCTGGTTTCTTTTTTTTTTGTTTTTAAAAACCGGTAATAAGCAAATGTGCACGATATGATAATCGCACATGTCAATATCACAATAAACCGCCATACCGGTATACCGTTACAACCCTTCTCAGCATGTACATTTAATGATGTCCATATCTATTTCTATTGTATAGATCTATTTTGTTGCGAGAATACTGTACTTTCAGAGAGAGCCCGCCCACACACGCTTCTGATTGGCTGGGATTCTGATTGATTCCGTGGCGTTGCAGTGTCACTTGTTGTAGGAATCTTGTCATGTCGAGTGTAGTTAGGACACGTGTTAGTGTAACATATACAGCTTCATGTGTATGGATTTTCGAAGGCAATAGGTTTGTTTGGTATCTCACGCGATACAGTGTTGCTTTTGTGAGTTGAAGTGCTCTGATTTGAATCCCGTGAAACTACAGGTCGACAAACAGCCCAAACCCACATATAATGCAGTTAAAATACTGTAGTTGATTCAGAAAACGTGTTTTTATAGCGTTCATTAGGACTGTTGGGTAGGTTTAGGATTGGGTTTGGTGTTGGAGGTGTGTTATTTTCCAACAATATACAGCATTATCGTGTGCGCACGCTAAATGTAAATGTAATTATTTGCACAAGTAGATGCAAAGATGTGAATAGATACGATTTCCTGCCAGAAGTGAATGACGTGAATTTGGTGACATGATTGATGCGAACACTTGCACGTGATAAATACATCTTCTTCCGCACAAGATAAAAAAAATTATAATTCTAGCAGAACTTTAGGATGACGCTTTATTGTAAACGACATGAATAATGGTTCATCTAGAGCAATAAGTTGATGTGAAAAATCACTTTGCTTTTGGTGTGCACACACCATCATCCTTTTGGTGCTGTAGTTGCAGTAATTATATTTTTCAGTTTAGTGTAACTTTTAAGGTCATTGCAGTCTGACATTTTCGTCTAAAATTTTCACAGATTGAAAAATAGTTATGACCTCACGTTATGTCAGTCACATTTACACACTGCTTTTGAAACTTTCGTCGTTTAAAAAAAAAAAAAAATGTTTTTTTTTTTTTTTTTTTTTTGCATTATGCATGATTACACATTCAACATGTTTTGTACACGTATTCAGAGGAGTAAAAAAAAGAAAATATTTCCATCAATACCTGCATCTGTGTTAGAAGCATGGCTCCAGCTGTTTGCTCCCTCGTCTTGGACAGAAGTGGAAAGGGGGATTTACCAGTCAGTCTCATCCTCCACACAAAAGCAGAGGGCTAATCAGCTTCCGCTCTCATCCGAGCTGAATCAGGACTCCATGGGAATCCCATGCCAGCTCTCCAAAAGCAGCCCTCATCCCCCCATCTTCAATCTTTCCACCACTCCACACTGCTTGTTGTCCCTCTGTTAAGCAGCTTCAGTCAGTATCAGCCTCTGTAGAGTTCCAAGCTCTTTCTTTATTCTTCTGTATGGTTTTTGTGTTTAAACATGGTGAAGATTGCAGTTTGGTTTCTTTCAAGCTGATTAGTGAGAAACTTTGCATTTGCGGTTTAGTTTAAAAGTATGCATAAAGATTGAAATATTACATGATATAAAGATTTTAAGACATGCATGGAAAAAAATTAGGATATTTTCATAAATACCTTCTGAGACTTAAATGAGAACAGTACAATGACAGAGACAAAACCACATACTGCAAAAATGAAAGGATTCTTGGTAACACTTTATAATATACTTTATAATAACTTCACGCTATGAATCATTAGTTAAGCATTAGTAAATAGTCATTTTGTAACAATCAGCTGGATGTGCCAGCAAGACTTTGGATGGCACTCCAGCTCTCCATGAACTGTGTGTGTGTTTATGTCTGTTTTCATTCATGGACTCTCATCAATGAACTCATGTCTCCACCCACTCATTTGTTGTCTAGGTGCTTCATTGTTGTTCAATGCTCCACCCCTTGACCTAGTTACATGTGTATAAAACCCGGATGTGTTTATTTGTCTTCACGATCCATTAGCACTGTCAACCTATGAGTTTTTCCACCCGTGTTCCCATGTTCCTGTGTTTCTTGTTTCTGTTTGGATTTATCGCTGTCGACTGCTTTCCCCAGATTTCGCCTTTGTCTCGCCCCACGGATTGTATTTATTGTTGCCAACTATTGCACAGACTTTCACTACTCTCTTGCCTCGCCTCTGATGCTCACCATTGCTAGTAACGACCCTGAATGCCTGTCTGACTCTGCTCTGTGTTTTCTAACAAACAGTTTGCATATGAACTCGAACGTCTCCTCGCTCCCTGTTCGTGACACAGTTCATCTTTTATAAAGCATCTTTCCAACATTAGTAAGCAGTTCATAAATACAGCTATTGTCACACGCACTGGATCACGTGAGGTCACGAGGACCCGGAAGTAACCTCACGCAGGTATTTAAAAGGGAAGCAGGTGTTTGTCTAGCACCAGACATTAAGCTTATGGACGGCTTTTCGTCAGGTCCCCTTCTCAACCCAACTACCATCTCGACTCACGTGAGTAATCTCTCATCTTATTTACCTGTCTGCGTGCGTGTGAGAATGCAGATTCCTCGGTGAGAATCTCTATTCCAAAGCGGAGCGTTCTTAGATCAAAGTGCGTGATTTACCTGCTCACTCGCGTTCTTCCGCATTTGAGTTTGAGTGCCGCGTTTCAACATCTTGAGAGTGAAGTGGAGGTGGATTCACATTTATACCATCTAAGGCAAGGCGAGCGCAGCGTCAGCCGCTACACCACTGAGTTTTGCACCCTCTCCAAACAGACTCAATGAAGTGACGTGGCGCTCCGCACAGCTTTTTACGAAGGACTATCAAACTGTCTCAAAGACGAATTGGCTATGCGTGAGCTGCCGGCCACCCTGGAGGGCATGATCCAGCTCGCCCTCCGGGTGGATCAACGTATGGGATCCTCCAGCCGACGCTCCACTCATCCATCCACCAGTTCCACTCTCCGTCACCGCCAACCTGATTCATCTTTTCTCCACACTGCCACTGCGCCGTCTCCACCTCCACCGGCCACCTCAGAGGCCCACTCACTTGGAGGCGGGGAAACTATGCAGATTGGACGCACCTCCCTGACAGCAGCAGAAAGGGCCAGACGCTACCGTGAAGGCTTTTGTGCCTATTGCGCCTCCCCAGAACACCATCGGGCAATCTGCCCTTTGCGTCCGGGAAACGGCCAGACCAGATGAAGAGGGGGAGGTCTTTATCTGGTCCTGATGCCACCGACTCCCATTCTGCAGTTTCCCGGTTGCTTCAGGTAACAATCCTCATGGACCACCAACGAATCGTGACCACTGCATTCGTTGATTCGGGTGTGTCGGGGAACTTCATCGATCAGGCTTATGCCGCCCAGTTGGGGATTGAAATAGAGGTGTTATCCCAGCCTGTTACCATCACAGCGATTGACGGTCGCCCCCTCAATTTCAGCCCCATCACTCAGCGCACCAAGGAACTACAGCTTGTCATCGACCACCACTCAGAAATTATCCAGTTTCACATCACCACTCTCACCTCACCTCTATCATCCTTGGACACCCCTGGCTTGTCAAGCACGACCCCTTCATTTCATGGACCACTAACCGGATCGTCCAATGGGGGCGACTTGTCAGGAGCTTTGTCTCCAGGCTAAGGCTGGGATGTGCTCAGGGGAGTCAGAGGGTCCCGACATCAAGTTGGAGGGGGTCCCTGCTCCGTACCGTGACCTGGCCGAGGTCTTCAGCAAGAGACAAGCCTCCAGCCTACCTCCTCATCGCCCCTACGACCTGGCCATCGACCTCGTGCTGGGTGCGGTACTTCCCCGCGGCCACCTGTACTCCCTGTCTGCTACCGAACATCAGGCGATGGAGGAGTACGTGGCTGAAGGACTTCGGGCCGGTACTATCCGTCCTTCCAGCTCCCCGGC
>JAUYWG010000028.1:309072-326107 GCA_034779775.1 Enteromius afrohamiltoni
GGTTTTTAGGCCAGTGTACTAATTGTGTTCATTAACCTAACCAGTGGAAAATCAGAATCAGAGAGAAATGAGTATTTGGTTTGTTATCGCTTTTTCATTCTTAATCAGTGTCTGTGACTGCGATTTCACTCTTGTGCTGTGGTTTTGTGCAGTGTTGTTGTTTTCTCTTGGTGTTTTTGAGAAACAGGAGTCAGGATTAGTTAATTGGACGTTTGCAGAGTGTTTTTTTTTTTTTTGTATGTGGCTGAAGACGCTGGGATCGGATCCAGCATCCCCTTGACTCGTAAAATGGATATTGGGACACTGCCTTTTCTGTATTTGTGCTGATCAGTTGACCACTTATCAAGAGTTATGGCCCATGTTGTGGCTGAGCGCTGGAAGAATGTTATTTTTGCAATCTGTATCATAAATGGAGTGAATGATCCTTGGCCCTCCCTGCTATCTGCTCTCATATCACCACCCAACCAGGGCAATAAATCAACCCGTTTTATGGCTGAATCAAAGGCGACTCTCATCCTTAGCCTCCAACCATTTTGGGTTGTGAACAAAGTCAAATTCTGCTGGTTTTAATCAAAACAAGACGTGACTGTACATTAGCAGCAAAACACAGCTAATGAACTCAGACAACATCTCTCGCCTTCCCTGGCCAAAAAAAAAAAAAAGCCATTTTATGAATCCAGTTAAAAACACAGTGAAGCACAGCTGCTTAGTGCCAGAAAACAGCTACAAATTGCAAGAGATCCTTTAAGAGATCCTTTGCTTCTTTGTTTTTCGTAAATGTTGAGCATGGTTTGGTTTTACATGAACTATGCGAGGAATCTCTGAAATGTCAGACGCATAAGACATCATACAACTCAACAGACTTGACAGAGAGAGATAGAGCTGGGCTTATGGTAAAGCTCAATGTACTCATGTATTTATGGCCCATGTTGAGAAGTTCAAGGGATTATTCATAGATTAAGGGACACACATACTACCAGAGAGAAGATTATAATTTGATGAGTGTAATTAAAGGCTAAACTTCTCCCACAGGCAATCACAAGGGGTTAATTAGCTTCGTGCACACACACACACTGGAAGAGAAATAGATGCAATGCTTTAATCAACTAATGTTGAATAATAATTATAATAATAATAATATGTTTTGGATTTGTGATCATTTGTTAGTTCTCATGGAGTTTTAATCCCATAGTTGCATGTTATAGTGTCTAACTAACTTGCTCTCTCTGTTTATGCATTTAATTCAATACCCATTTTCTATCAAGTGTAGAAAGATTTAGTTATTACTGTAAGTAAGTCTTAGCATTTTTAAGGCCCTGAACATGTGGAAAAATTTGCACATGTGTGCTGAAGTGGTGAAAATTTACGTTTGAGTTTACATTTTCAGAATTCACTGTGGCAAAATGGTTTGATAGCGCCACCTTTTTAGTAATGTTGGGTATAAATCCATCTAATTCAAGTCGGAGTTGAGTCCAGTGAAACATACCATTTGTCAGTATCTTAACCTTGTTTTAATTTTTACAACTAGAAAAGGCTATTTAAATGTTTTTCACAAAAAAGAAAAAAAAAAACTTACTGTTTTAGTTCTTTTGACCCATAAAAACAGCTACCGCAAAATCTAAGTACACAGTCTAATTATTAATTACAAGCAAAATAATAAATATATCAATCAAAAATACCAATGAAATTATTTAGGTTTTTATAGGTCTAAATAAAAACACAGAAACATCCTACAAGCATTTAATCAGGGGTTAAATTTGGATTTGTTATATGGGGGGCACTTTGGTTTCAGGCTTTCGAAGGGTGAACATGTTTATGCAAACCCCACAAAATCTTGCATCAATAAAATCTGTAAAATATACAGTAACAAGTTGAAATTGTGCTCTGCTATGAACAAATGCTGATCAGAATCCTTCTTGATGCTGGCTGTGTACAAAGCTACATCTGTGCAGTATTCTAAAATCAAATCTAAAACATTTAAGACCTGAAAAATTTTTTGTTTGAAAATAAAAATGAATAGCCTACCATATGAGCAGGGTGGGGCAATGTCTATGGTAATGGATTAAACCATAAAATAGACTGTAAAAACATGATTAAGAGATGAATCAGATGTATAAACTATTATATTATTTTAATTTAAGGTCAAATTGGTGAGAGAGGTTTATTAAAAATGCAATTTTTCTTTGGTAACAGCAGTAGCCAACAGACAGCAGTGCTGCACTAATTAATGCAACTTTAGCAGATATCAGACATGCCACTTCATGGCATGCTTTTCATTTGTGATCATCATCCTTTAGGAAATCTCGTGATGCATTTTAAAGCAAAGGTGCGCTTGAGTACCCCAACTCTACTTTTTTTAGTCCAGAATTTTAGTCCGATCAGTATCAACAAATTATTAGGTTGGTACAATCTGAAGGCTTTTATTATGTTAAATTGTGAAGATCTTGACTTTTCATTGGAGGGCTATTGTCTATGGCGGCCTGACATATTTTATTGGATCTCCATGAAACAGGAAGTTGTTGTAACTCAGACATACAATATCCATATCTGCCATCCATGTTGGTAACCTAGATGTTCCCCTTCAGTCGAGTTGCATAAGGGAACAGACCCGTGGAAAAGGCCACGACCCTGTGGCCACATTACACGGAGACCCCCGTGCCGACAGGCAAGCGTGCCAGCAAAGGAGTTGGCACGTAACCTTCCCAACGCTTAAGGGACAAAAATTGGGGCCCCACAGGGATGCCAGTTGTTACTGAAGCAGTTGGTTGGGGAAGCGGAGCACATGTTTCTAACTTGCCCTTTCTACATGTGGAACTTTGAATAATTCAATATATCAATAAAGTTATGGATATATATGAAGGGAAACACGGCCTTCTGGCTGACTGTGGAATATTAAGATTTTTAGCCACAACCTACTGGGTGAAGGAGACCCAGTAGGAACACATTCTGGAGCTACTCCACATCTAGTTCTGACTACGGGGCAAGAGGACTCAGATTCGCCTTACTAGTGGAACAACTGAGAAAAAGGCACAGATTTTAGCTCGACTGACGTGAATGGCTCAGATACCATAAGCCACGTAGGGAGACAGCGAGGTCCCAAGAGGGTATGAGGTGCGGTCTCGGGGGGTTAACCTGTCTCGAACCTATAAGGAACCTCACGATCAGTTGGTGCTTCCCGAGGGATGAGGCGAAGCCTGCACTCCAGCCAGAGAGGTCTGATGCGTCCCGTTCAGGAGCCAGACGTGCAGGTTCCAAAGATAGGGCGCAGGTGCCAAATCGTGCACATCCCCTGAGAAAGGAGGTCCTTCCTCATTGGGGATTTTCCAGGGAGGGGCTGCCACGAAGCACTAGGTGGGAAATTCATGTCCGAGAGGGCCAGAACGGCGCTACCAGCAGAACCTGCTCCTCATCCTCCCTGGTCTTGTACAGGGTCTGTGCAAGGAGGCTGACTGGGGGAAAGGCGTATTTGGGACACAGAGGCCAGCTGTGTGCCAGTGCATCCCTGCCAAGGGGCACCTCAGAGAGGGAGTAATACAGCTGGCAGTGGGAGGACTCAGGGGAGGCAAAGAGGTCAATCTTGGCCTTGCCGAAGTAGCTCCAAATCAGCTGAACTACCTGGGGGTGGAGCCGCGCAGAACCTGATTTTGCTGAGTTCGCCATGTCCCTGGGTCAACATCTTTGTTGACCCTGGAACAACATTATGATTAATCAATCAGATTTAAAGAACCAGTTTATAGTTTTTGTGAAGTTAAGGATTACAATCAGTGTTTGGTGCTTGTACATCAGTGTTAGACATCTATCATTTCCTCTAATTTTAGGCATTACTCATGGGTAGGGTTAGAGCTGGTCGGCTGCACGGTTGAGTTCCCCAGGAATATGAACAGTGTGCAGCGACTTCTCAGGAGCAGATGGCGGGCAAGTTGTGACATGCGACGGGAGCATAGACCACCACAGACCAGCACGTGCTTGTGGCTCAGCATTGGTCGGATGTGACGCAGGGCCAGAATCACGGCTAACAACTCGAGGCAGTTGATGTGCCAAAGCAGTCGGTTGCCTGTCCAGGGACCCGAGGCTGCTTGCCCGCCCAACCCTTGGAGGAGGCATCCGTGTTGACCATGACATGCCTGGACACCTGTCCTAGGGAGACTATGGCCTGTAGGTAGGCAAGGTCTGACCACAGGCTGAACAGGCAGCAACACTCCAGGGAAATGCCAATCGGCCAAACTGTGCCATGCCCATCTCGGGACTTTATCTTAAATGGTTTCATATGAAGCAAGCCCATCGGCATTACTGTGGCTGCCATATGCCCCAGGAGCCTTTGAAAAGTTTTGAGAGCAACCGTTGTTTTGCACCTGAAGAGGTCCAGGCACTTCAGCACTGCCTTCGCGCTCTTGTTGGTGCGGCGGGCAGTCATGTTGACCGAGTCCAGCTCCAGGTCCTGGGAGGACCCTGAACTGATACGCTCGACCCTCGAAAGCAAACCGCAGAAGGGGTCTGTGTTGAGGTAAGATCGAGACGTGAAAGTACACATCCTTCAGGTCGATGTTAGCATGCGCTTCGGGGTGAGCATCTTGAAAGGCAGCCTGAGAAGGGACAAATTCAAATCTCTTGGATTTTAGAAACATGTAAGCAAAACTTAAGGAATAAAGCTTGCTACCACCACCACGAAACAAGAAGTTGTTGTAACTCAAGCAGTACCAGCACACTACAGAGTGTGCAGGAAAAAAAAAAAAAAACTTTTATTGTATTTTAATATTTGCATATGTATATACGTATACAGTAGTCAACATTTGAAGTGGATCAAAATGTTCTATCAAAGTTTTTCTAAAATGAAAAACAATATTCATTCTTGTCTTGTTCAACCTTTTTCATACATAGGCTACATATATAAAATATAAACATGAACAATGCAAATATCCACTTCAACTTTAATTTTTGTCTACCTTTTTGTGATAGAAATGCTGAAAAAAATATACGGACTTCGAAACCACAACTTTTTACACAAATTTACCATGGTTTTATTTTATTTATTTATTTATTTTTTTATTATTATTATTTTTTTGCTTGTTTTTATTTTATTTTGACCCTTATCGTAGGTGGTGTTAGTTCTGTGGTGTTATCACTGGTACCTGAAGTTTATTTCAGATTTTCTCCAAACCATCATTTCTTGTTGAATGAATGAGAATGAGAAGTGGTGTCTGTTTTACTGGAAGTAAGGTGTGTGTTTTTTCGGGTATTTTTTATGTAATATTGCTAAGTATCTGTAACAGCCTGAATTTATGTCCAGATTGAATTTATCTTCATAATGAACAGCACTATGGTTCACAAAAAACTAACCCTGAGTTGCACCCGACTTCAGATGATGGCTTTCAGTCTATTTAAACAAACCAAACTTTATGGTCAATTGAATCTGGGCCTGTCCCAAACCCACCAGTGCGAAAGCAACATCACCTTCTCACTCTTTCTCCTCAGGGTCATCCATTAGCTAAGGGCAGTGGTAAGTTGCTGCTTTATGAGACTGTAAATCCTCTTCTCAGCCCTTTGTCAACCCCGGCATGTGTGAAACCCATCTCAGTTCTCATAGCGAAGCACAGAAACACTTTTACTGGTCTTTACCCACTGGTTTGCATACTGATTTGGCATTGCATTCATTTTTCAGAGTGCTGTTTATTCTAACAGTGCCATATGTAATTGCAATTAATAGCACAGATTGTGGCTTTCATTGGCTGTGAAAGCCGCAAATTAAGATATACTGTAATTTGATTAGACGTATGACATAAGAACTAATAAGAAAAAAAAAACATAAAAAAAAAATAATAATAATAATATACAAGAATAAAGAAGTCCAACAAAGTAAGTCTGAGGTGGGTTTATGATCATTTATATGGGATGCATTTTTCCATTCTGTCACTATTTTTAATTGTTGATTTGCCAGCATGCTAAGATGGACATGTTTGGCAATTGCATCATGTCTCTCCAAATGATACAAACCAATGTTATTGCAGAAATGTGATGGAAGAGCTGTCAGCATTTCAGTTCTCTTCACTGACATCTGTGTCTTCACTCAAGTCATGATTAATTAGAGTCATAACTGCCCTGACTGAGTCAGAGATCTCATATCTCAGAGACATAACATTCAATGTCAATTACTCTGTCAATGTTAGCCAGCAACTACAGCTGCACTGAACGATCTGCAATCATCCGACTACAGAGCGCACCAGACATTACACATATCATCTCACAAAGGCCAAGATATGCTTGAGCAGACCAGCGGGTTTTGATTTTAGGGATAATTTCACTCCTGTAATAAGTTGACAATTTGACCTTTCCGTAAATCTGTAATGACGACATTTGATTAATATTTAGCGATGAAACCTTTATGAAAAACCTGTGACAAATTTGCTTCCTTGCCATAGGCCTGAAAAAAACGTATAAAAACATGGAAAAAAATGGAACTTTAAAAGTTTTTGGTATTAACAGGGATGCATCTGTCAAATAAAGTGACATAATTGAGCATCAGTGAGTGTTTTCGATTATTAAATGACCAATTCAGAGACAACAGTTTTCTGAAAATCAGCCCTACACATGATATAAATCACTAAAGGGGCAGGACTGTTATTGTAGTGGGCAGTGGACCTCTTTAGAGTGTGAGTTTCTCCAGACTCCTGACAAAAAGGACAGAAACACAGACAGAGAGGCTTAATTACTCTTGCTGGTTCTGACACACAACAAGCATCACCTGAATCTAGTTTAGTGGTGGACATGCTAAAGTCCTTTACCACTCACCTCTGAGTCACACATAAGACAGATGCAGAGCAGGGAGGACAATACCCACAGCTTTTAGTGTGAGTGTGAGTGCGCTGCGATCACAGGGTCACGCAGAGATTTCTTCTCACAGACTGAAGGCCTGGCACAGGAAGAGGTGATGGAGCTATGCTTGGCAGAGACTTCAAACTATGAAGGAAAGACCTTCACCTGACCCTTCACACATAGATTTCAAAATCCTCCTTCCCCTGAACTGCCTCAACTAATGTCACGATCTAAAAGAACAAGATTTATTCTCTTCATGGTGACTGGAAAACGTCTGTGTGCAAAAACTTTTGGGAAGTAAAAGATCTTTCATGATGTTCTTATTTCAAGCTTTTAACTGAACAAAGACAGCATGCACTCCCACAAACAAGGATTTACATTTTTTCTATCAAATAAAAAACTAAATTCCATTTTTAAATTAAAATAAAATTAATTTGTCAGTTTTTGGAATACACTAACATATTGATGTGACAGTATTGAAATAATACAAGTCACAAAACTATTTTTAATTTATGGGGTCTTTAAAATATTCAGTCACGCTGACTAAATGAATGACAATTTTAGATGAGGACACTAGGATACATGTACTTCCTGTTATCAGTCTGTTCATTGTTGGGTCCCACTCCCAGATATTTTTAAGGGCAAGGTTAAGGTCAAGAATAAAGCAAATAATAATATGCTTATAATAAGATTTATTTTTCAAATAAATGTTGTTCTTTTGAACTTATTTCTTTTTCTTCTTATTATTTTTTTTTTTTTTTTGGCACAGTATATTAGAATGATTTCTGAAGGATTGTGTTACACTGGTGACTGGAAAATTAGATACAAATATAAAATGTAAAAATATTTAAATCACATTTTAAAATATATTAACAGAGAAAATTTGTATTTTACATTGCATTAATATTTTTACCAAATATATGTGTAACCTTACTAATTAATTAATATATATGCTTTATATAATTAATATATATACAATGCTTTTCGGAAATCATTTTCAGAAACTACTGATCTACTCTTTTTTTCACACTCAATCATCTCTGCAGTTTACAAAAATTGAAAATGGCAGCAGAAGAAGACACTGAGTGTACAATTCACACAACTCACCAAAAGTGTTGTGTCCATGAAACATGATGTACACTATTAACAAACAGATTCGAATACTTTAGTCATCTATCTGCTCTGTCAGTCCTCACATGTTTATAGTTTTAATAAGGTTGTGCATGAATAGTCTGACTGTGGTAAACTGCCTACATAAACACAAAAGCACTTTTATGAAGTCTTAAAATATGCATGGCATAGATATTACATCATTGAGAGGGATCAGACAGATATTAAAACCTCCATGGGCAGAGGTCAAAACTTCTCACACACTTTGGGTTACAAATATAAAAGATGAGCGTGTGTGTGTGTGTGTGTGTGTGTGTGTGTGTGGTGCCACCACCACAGAACAGTATTTGTAGTCATATACACAAACAAATTTACATATGATTTTAATAAAACATAATATATATATATATATATATATATATATATATATATATATATAAAGTAAGAATATATATGAAAAAGAGCAGCATGAAAATCTCTCTGTATAAAATAATGACAAATTGTTCATTTAATATCTGGAAACCTTCCTTTGTTTTTTTGTTTAGTTTTTTTATGAGTTATCATTATACTTTCCCCCGGGAGGCAGCGGGGGCTATTTTTTATCATTGATAAATCAGGAAACACATCCAGAAAAACACTAAACTAAACAAACACACAAACAAACATGGAAATGAGCTCTCTTTTGTGTCTCACTGTCTCCCATTTCTTCTGTCTCAAGAGAGAAGGGGCTCATGGGAATGAATCATCACAGACTCTCTCTTCACGTACCTAGCTTCATTATTGAATTATTGCAGATTTGCATTTCTGTGTTGGCAGTTCCCATGGATTTCTGATGCTGTTTGAGCAGAATCTGTGTCTTTTGTGTGAGACGAATGAGATTAGTAAAGACTATGTTTGCAGAAAAATACACTTTCTTTTTACAGAGAATTCATGTTGATATGAACATATATTGCACTCTAGTATCATCATCCTCTGTGAAACATAAGTACACCTGTTATTATAAGTATATGTTTGCAGGGACTTCAAATAAAAAGACAATTTAAATTAAATGCACATATGTGGTTGTTCCTACTATGTTTTTGCATGTTTTGCATTTTTTACATGTTTATATGTAATTAGGTATACTCCCATATGGTTCATAATTCATAAATTGTCTCTTACAAATAAAGGTATGCTGAATGTACTGAAAAGCAATACAGTAAACTAAAATATATTTAGTGTAGTTTCTATTGAAATGTATTTAAATTAGTGCTGTCAAACAATTAATCATGATTAATCGCATCCAAAATTAAAAAAGGTTTTGTTTACACAGTTGCCACGTTTTCAGCTGAGGTTGAGCTCGCACTCTCACTTCCTCGGAAACAGGTAGGACTTGGAGGCGGGAATACACAACAAACTGGAGCATTTATTAAATGAAAACAAAGGAAACCGCACGCATGAAGAGCTACGCAGAGCTCCACCACCAGACATAAACGACACTTTAACGACTGACATTGAACTAGAGACAGGGAGTGACATATATACACAGACCAATCAAAGACTAAAGACAATACACCTGGGAAAGACGGCTGGCAGATGATTAACACTAATGAAGGGGGCGGGGTCACAAACAAGGCAGAGACATGAGGGGACAGGTATGTAAACATAGGGCACATAGACAGGACGAAAACAAACACAAGAAGAACGCCTACGGCGTTACAACCGTATATGCGTGTGTATATATTATTATTAACATATAACTACAAACAAATGCATGTACTGTATATATTTTTATAACGTTATGTTTATATAAGTTAAATGAACATTAATATATTCATGCTTCCTCATTACTAAAAATAGCGAATTTTTGCGTGCTGTCTGGGGAGCAAGCCGGGAGAACGGCAGACTCCAAACCCTAATGGTTTGAACCCTAGCAAGGGCAAGAGTTCAGCGTTAGGCTCGGTCTCTGTCTGCCCCCCGGAGGAAGGCGTGAAATGAGAAAAAACGCGGAGAAGAAAAAGAAAAAGAAAGGGGGGTTGGGCGGGAAAATAGTTAAACAGTTCCAGTCATTAAATAATATATGTTCTGTTTCTGATGACAGGAACCGTTGCTAAAATAAATCAATGAACCTGAAATTAAGTGAATGGGTGCGTAAAAAACGCCATGGAGAAGTGAAAGGAAATACCGTGTTGGCGTCATGGATATGCGGCTTGCATATGACGTCATCTGGCGTTGCCGGCCAGATCCACACTACCTTGCTACTTGCGATTGAGAAATTGTAACGCTGGGCTTTGTTTTGCTTCTGGGGCTGAGGAAAATGGCGGTGGGGCCGGCGAGTGGTGCGTAATGTTGATTCTTTCACTTGGATTGCATTGGCGAATGGCTAGTAGGATGAGATCTAAGAGCGCACAGGCATGCGGCCTTGAATAGGAAGCCATGTGCTCCCGTGGGAATTCAGGCTGGCTGGCTGGAAGGGGAGCTGGGTCCTCTTGGTGTCTCGCTGGGGAAGTTGTTGCGAGCCGTGTTGTTGTGGTCTCTGCTAGCCGCCACGGGCTCTCATGGAGGCTATGACGGGCTGAGGGTTGAGCTTGAGTGGTAGCAGTTTGTTGGAAGGCAGGCTGAGGGATCGGAATCCTTTTGGAGGTAACGTAAGGCAGACAAGTCAAAATAAGACGTTGTGTTTGTAGGATATGTCTTTGGTTATGCGATTCCTAAGAATGCACGAAAGCTAGATGCGGAAGAAAGGAAAGCAGGGATGTTTATAGTGAAGAGGAATGAATATGATTGGGTACGGATTGACGAGTGAATTGATTAGATAATGAGATGCCAGCCGTGACTGATTAGTTCGTCCAGCGATCCTCTTAAAATGCTGTTATTTGCAAAACATCCACTTGTAATGAAGCATTATATATTATTAAAATAGTAATGAAGTTGCAACTTAGTACTATATATATATATATATATATATATATATTTATTAAATGTATCAAAAACACAGAAGAGTTCAAATTTAAATTAAATACTTTATATGTGCTTTAGTACTTTAGTCAAAACATTTAATGAGTTAACTTCTTGAAAGCATTACAAAATATTACTTAAATGTACTTTAAAGTTAAATGTTTAATATTACTTTGTAAGTGCACACTCTTGCTAAAGTGTATATCTAAAAAAATATATATGCATTTTCAAGCAACTACAACAGGCCTACGTACATTTCATTTTTTCAATTCATACAATACAGCCAGATAATGGTATTTATAAAACACAGAATAACAAATGATAATAAAACATTCATTCTCTCAAACAGTATAATTTCTTAATTCAGCAGGACTGGATATAACATTTTCAAAGTTATAACTTAGTGATAACTTGGCGATGTGTGTGTGTGTGTGTCTGTCTGTCTGTGTGTGTGTGTGTGTGTGTGTGTGTGATGTGAGGTATTAGTGAGCCGCTGGCTTGCCTGCAGGGGCTTCATCTCTGCCCGTCTCTCTAATGTGAGATTGAATTAGATTATAAAGGGTCAGAATTACACAGTCAGAGAGCAGCGCTGGACAAACCAGAGACAAAAACTTCATAGATATCTTGCGTGTGAGAATGTGCTTGGCTATACTGTGGAGATACATTTAAGTTAGTCAGCTCTGACAAAACTTCCATTCAGGGTCATTTTCAAAGATAAAAATCCATAGATTTTCTTTAACAACACTTTTACAGATTATGGTTTTAAAAAGAGCTTTTGGAAGTGATGACATGGTGAAGCCAATCTGAAAGTGCACAGTTTATTAAGTTATCGTCCCTTAAAAGAAAGAGTCGATACTAAATCATTGAAACAAGTTGTTTTTAAAACGAATCCAAAGCCATTTGATGTTGACGTCAACATGACATGTTAGCATTTTGTCCACCCATTTGTTGATCTTTTCGTGTTGGTCTGAATGAAAATACAAATTCATTCTTCACCACTAGGTGTCTCTTTTGGAACGGCAAAATATCTGTTTCTTCTGTAACACTGTAAACAAACCAGCACTGCTAACACAAACACTGCTTTATAAGACATTACAGACATGATGAAACCAATCATCGCAGATTACTATCACGCAAAGGAGGGGGTTGGAAGAATTAATCATTGAGTGAATCATTTGGGAGTTGTTGAGCAAGTGAGGTAAAAATAAATGCACAGGTGACAGGTGAGGGGAACATTGATCCTGAATTCTTTCTTACTTTTTTTTACTTTTTCTTACTTTTCTTCAGCATGCAGTTAGGTATACTTTTTCAAGGGATTTTCAGGGTTGGAGCTAAACTGAACAATGAAAGTGTTTATGTCAACCTGATGTTGGAGATTCCCAATACATAAACCTTTCATTACCCATAACAGGGTCACTTTAAAATAACCCTAAGTGTGAAGAACATTTTATGGAATGGAAAGGTTCCATTGCCTTTAAAGGTTCTTGATGGAATCATCAGTGCCAATAAAGAATCTTTATTGGCACTAATGTTGTAAATTACATCCCTCATTGACATCTAGAGAATCACTCTTTGTCAAAAGAAACTGCAGAACCAAAATCAAAGCAGCACATATGAAGCTTACTTTACTCATAATGTTTTTTCCTGAAATACACTTTGTTGAACATTCTTCTTACTGTCAGTGAGTCATGGTGGAGTATGACAAATCCACTCTGATGTGGTGACCACAGATTCTTCATATCATCAGACTCATCCACACAGAAGCACACAACTTAAAAGAAGTAATGTGCAGTTTTACATTTCAACCACAGATGGTCAAGGTTCTGTAGGGCAGCTCTACGTATTGTTTTGTTTCTGAGATAACAGTAAGTCATTGTGATTTATTAGCTTTACATAAAAAAACTATAAAATCAAAGTAACAGCCTTTAGCATTGCTAGATAATAAAACGCAAAGCAGAAATAATATTGCATGTACATTTGAGAACGTCTTATTATGACCACACACACACTCTCTCTCTCACACACACATATTCCCATCACACTCAGCCCAGCTCTGAACAAATGGAAACAATCTCACAATTCACAGCAGAGTTGTGAAAAATGATATTGAAGTTTGTAGTTTTATTTCAGGAGCAGATGCCAAAGTAAAGAGTGGGAGTGTTTGGGTTAAAGAGTTGAGTCCAGAGCTGAGGGTCAGTGTGACTACAGCCTTCACCAAAACACACCATTATTGGAGCCCAAACACTGATCATACAGCTGAGAAGTGAGATCATGAACACACTCTGAACTGAATATGCCTTCTGGTTGCACAATTTTGTTGTTTGTTGACTGTGCAAAACTCATCACCATGTAGGTGTTTTCATGTGGTCGCTAAGGTTCTGAGTCTTTTAAATGGTTTGGTTTGTGGTTTAGCAACTTGATCCGGATGATTGCTATAGAGAACAACATCTCAGGTTGCGTATGTAACCCTAGTTCCTTGAAGGAACGAGACTTTGCATCAACGAGACGCTATGGGGAACGCCTTTAGCGTGAAGGCTCTGAATCGTGTGTGTGTAATCAAACCAATGAAATGGTGAGACGTCATAGGCGGGTGACGTCATTGGCCAGGAAGTATAAGAGTTGGGAGTTGGTATTTCAGGTTTTTCAGGGTTAAGAGGGTATAAGAGCCCATGGAATGTGACGGGCATTCAGCTTCTGTCATGAAGAAAATGCCGGTAGGGATGCTGGAAGTGTGGCGACAAGATGCGGTGTCTCATTCCTTTGAGGAACTATGGTTACATACGTAACCTGCCACAGGGCAGCTCTGTGTAAGTATGCATCCAGTGTTCACACTGGACACATGTAATTCAGCTTCTGTTGGCCAGGCTCCCTGAAGGGAGGATTGAAAGCCTGAAGTATGACCGGCCGTGGTGTGAATGTAAGGACCTTAGGGCTGTTACCTGCTTGCGGGTACAGAGATGACTTAGCCATGCCAGGAGCAAACTCAAGGTGGGAAGGGGCCACCGAGAGGGCTTGAAGGTCACCCACTCTCCTCAAAGAAAACAGCGACAGCAGCAGTGTGGTCTTGATTGTCAGAAGATTATCAGAGATCTCCTCTATGGGCTCAAATGGTGGCCCACAGAGGGCCTCCAACACCATGGCAAGGTCCCTCATTGGGACTTGGGTCCATACTGGAGGTCTCATGAAGGAAACATGTAACCAGGGGGTCTCTATCAACTGTATGTCCACCAAGAGAGGCGTGCTAGGCTGATACTGCCGTAACATAAACCTTCAAGGTGGAGTGGGTGACCCCAGTGGAGAATCTACACCTGCTGGTGTTCTCTACACCAGGAAGTGAAAAGTTTCCACTTCAGGGCATACACTTTCCTCATGGATGGAGCTCTGGACTGGAGGATAATCTCAACAACCTTGGTTGAGAGACCAGAAGCTATGAGCTGTGCCCCCTCAGAGGCCACACCAACAGGATCCACAACTCCAGGTGAGGGTGCACAATGATGCCCCCTGCCTGTGAGAGAAGGTCCCTCCTGACTGGAATCTCCCACAGGAAGCCGTCTAGGAGGGACATCAGGTCCGAGAATCATACTCGGCTTGGCCAGAACGGTGCTACAAATAGTAGACTCACCGCGTCCTGGCGCACTCTCTCCAGAACTCCTGGGAGCAGAGCAATCAGGGGAAAGGTATACAGAGGAAGCCTCGGCAACGCCCCCAGTGGAGCTGGATGAGCTAGTACCAGAGGGGACATTGCACATTCTCTCGAGATGCAAAGAGGTCTACCTGAGTCTGGTAAAAACTCTCCAGATCTGCTCCACCACCTCGGGGTGGAGCCTGTATTCCCCGGGCCTTGGCCCCTGTCTTGACAGCAAGTCCGCTCCCGCATTTAGATGCCTGGGTATATAGAAAGCTCTCAGTGAGAGGAGTCTTTCCCAGGCCCACACAAGGATCTGGCATGCCAGCTTGTACAAGGGGAGCGATCACAGACCTCCTTGGTGGTTGATGTAAGAGACCACTGATGTGTCGGTGCGCACCAGCACATGTTGATCTCTTACGTCTGGGAGGAAGTGTTTCAATGCTAGAAACACGACCAGAATCTCCAGGCAGTTGATGTGCCACATGAGATGATGACCACTCCACAGACCTTGGGCTGAGCGGCCGCTCATGACCGCTCCCCAACCAGTGAGGGACGTGTCCATCACTAGCGTCATGGGCCCTGAGAGCGATTATAGCGCTCACAATGAGAGGCCAGCAGTAATTCTGAGCTCTAATCCAGGTCTTTTAGCAGGTCATCGCTGGTGAAGGCTACTTCCCTCAAGAAGAAAGCCTTGAGGGAGCAGGGTCAGGTCTCTCTCTCTCAAGAGAGTAGCCACCGCAATCTGCGCTGGCCGGGAAACAAACCCAGGTCTCCCAAATTGGGACAAAAATGGCAGGCTCCTTCTTGAACTCCTTCTTGAACTAACTTTCCAACAGTCCCCCAATATTTTAATTCTGAACAGTCTCAATATGTAACTAAAGCAGCTTCCACACCTCAGAATGTCACAACTGACCAGTCAGAATCAAGTATTCCAGAGAGCTGTGTAATAATTCATTACCATTTGATTGCTAAGGTGTTTTGAGTCACTCTTAAAGTGTTACTGTTTTTTATGTGTTGCTAGGGTATTGTTATGCAGTTAATATGGTGTTCTGAGTGTTTTTAAAGTGTTAAAATGCTGTTTCTATGGTGTTCTGGATCGACAGCTCATTGTCAGTAAGAATGTCTTAAAGTGTGTCTCTGTTCAGTTGCTAGGATGTTGTTGGTTGCTAGGTTGCTTGTAATTTGGTTGATAATGTGTTTTGAGTGTGTAATAGCATGTTGCTATGGTGTTGTTATGCAGTTGCTCAGTCTGCTGAGTGTTTTTTTTATGTTGTTGCTGAGGTCGCAAAGGTATTTGGAGTGTTTAGCTGTGTGCGTGAATTTTAAAAGGAAAAGTCATTATGAAAAATGATGTGTAAAAACAGCAGATGAGCAGACAAGTGTTCCAGAGCAGAATTACAGCGCTTCTTGGATTGTAGTTTATTTAACTAAAATATAAAACAAGCTAGTGTATTCAACAATGAATAGTTAAGGAATTTGTTTATTTTGAAGGCAGTCTGCATAGATACACTCTGCTCCAGTACAGCCATGTGTTTCACTTTAAACACAACCACAAGATCACACAAGACTCAAACAGGGAGTCATTTACAGAGCGCAGAGAACTTACTGCAAAACCTTGAACAGCAGACATGGAGAGGTCATGGACGTTATCTATGTATCTGTGGTGTGGAGTGAGACTGTATTACCATTGTCTTCCCTTTCTTTCTGCCACACACACACACACAGTGAGTTACTGAGGTTTTGTGATCTCTGCATCCCGAGTGTCATACTATAGTCGGTGTCTGGTCTCGGAAGAATCTGAGGAATCGCTTGTATCTCTCCCGAACTCCCATGAATCACCAGGAGCTGCAGGGTCGAGCTGAGGTCATGGTCCTCCAGCTTACAGGAAAGATACATTTTATGGGCGCATTCAGAAGTCACCTGTGGAGACATCAGTGAGGGCTCATGGGAGATGAAGTTTATGAGTTTAAGGGCTGCTGATTTCACTAGACACGCTTTTTAAGCACTAAAAACATGTAAGCAGGTGGTCAGATCTGATTCTGAAGGTCTGATTCTGAAGGTGCAAGTGAATGCCTTCATGAAAATTTTTCTTAAAGGGATATTCCACCCATTCTTTCATTATTTGGGCTACTAATCTTCACATTGTTTTAAACCTGTTTGATTGTCTTTCTATGAAAATTATGAAATTACATATTAAGATACTTGAGTACTTGAGTTAAATGTGTGAAATTTTAGGGTGTTCTTGATATAGTACAACTGTACATTGAAGCACGGAGTACTAGTAATTAAAAACATATACATACTTTAGTCAGGGTTAGGATTAGGATTTGTCTTAGGTTACTTGCATATACAGTAATCATGCATAACTGAATATTTATTGTAACTACCTGGTCTCCTTAATGTACCTTGGTGCACTTTTTAGTGAGCCATGAAATACGTACCAATAAGTTACTTATTTTAATAATCAATGTAATAAAATTAGTGCTGTCAAATGATTAATCGCGATTAATCGCATCCAAAATAAAAGTTTTTCTTTACATAGTATATTTG
>JAUYWG010000028.1:351941-379087 GCA_034779775.1 Enteromius afrohamiltoni
CCACTCCCCTGTCCACCTCCTTGACCACTCCCCTGTCCACCTCCTTGACCACTCCCCTGTCCACCTCCTTGACCACTTCCTTGACCCTGTCCACTCCCCTGTCCACTTCCTTGACCCTGTCCACTCCCCTGTCCACTTCCTTGACCCTGTCCACCTCCTTGACCACTCCCCTGAGCAGATGATTCACTGCATGCATGGCCGCAGGTGGTTGGGCAACACTTCTGTGTGGCAGGACACTGGCCATCATGGAAACAGCTTTCAGCACACACTGGAAGGGTCTTTGGTTTGGGACACTGACCCGTTTTCACTGCATGGGCACAGATAGTCAGCTTTAGTCTGTGCATACAGTGGCATACGGTCTTCAATGAACAGCACAAGAAGAGGAATTTTACCTAGAGAGTTACTGACAAAGTATTATTAATCTTTAGTTTGTAAAGCCATCCTGTTTAAAACTGCCCTAAGGCATAAGTTCAAATCTACGCATGACAAGAAGCAGAATGAAAAATTCAGTGTAGTAGAAGACTGTCGAAAACATTACAAATACCTGTATATGGAGCGGTGCAGTAATGTCCACATCCACTGCTGCAGCACTTCTTATTGTCTGAACAGTCAGAGTCACTTTTACAGGAGCTGGTACACTGCTTTGTTCCAGATGTTTTGGGTGGACACTCTCCAGGCTTTGCTGTTATACAGACACATGACAGAAAGTCAATGAGTGCTGAACATCACCATTCATTCACTTATATTAAAAATGTGAGCCAATTTTATTTCAGTTACCATAACACTTAGGTCTTCACTCAAATTTTATAATGAACTTAATACACTTATTTTTCTTCAAGATTCATTTTAGAGGAGCACCAGCATCCACAATTAACTAAAACTCACTAGAAACAGGCGGCACACACACAGGCCCACAGTCAAAGCGACAGCATTTGTGTCCTCCAGAGCAGTCTCCATCAGAAGAACATCCTCGACTGGATGGAGTGACCATCAGCTTCACCGGACAGTAAACAGCCTCTAGAACATTCAAGAGGATTATTAGAGGAGATCAAGGAGTGTGGTTTCTGCATTAGTAAGCCAGGCATTTTGTAAGGTCTCAAATCTAAAATACAAAAACATACGCATTTATCTGCTTCAAAGCTAAGCAGTTTTAAAAAATTACAAGTCATCAAAAATCTGTGGGATTTCAAAAACTAAGAGTAACTCATTTATTTCTGCAAGTTATGTAATGAAGTTATCAGATCGTGTTACCTGTAGTTTGGCTTTGAGTAGCATCTGTTGTGCTCCAATATCTGGAGAAACACAATAAAACAGCAATCAACGAGCAGTACACTCTTGCTGTCATCCTTTAGACCTGTGTTCTCACAACAAACTATGAAAATGTGCTGGACAAGTACATCAGGAAAACCAACAATAAGACACACGAAAACAAAACAAGCAACCGTATCCTACTGCTGCTGTGATGTAAACCTCTGTTAAAAGGGTTTTAAAGAAAAAGTTAGGTCCACTCAACTACAGCCCTCATCAAACTCACCTGTCAGTAATTTTCTAGCAATCTGCAAGATGGTCTTCAGGTGTGTTTGATTGAGGTTGGATGAGGTGAATGCTGTGAGGTATGGGATCAAAGTACCATACTGAAGAGCAATCACCTGACACAGCTAGCTTTTCTATCTTTTAACCAGGACAAAATAGCTATTCAACATGCCTCTACGAAAGGGAGAAGATAGAATAAGATAAGATAAATTATCACCCTATTTACTGGCCTAAGCAAAAATAGTGAAATCTTTGATAAATAAAAGAAAATCTTTTAAACACACATTAAAAAATACTCTTCGGATAGATCTCAACGAGTTTCTGTAGATAACAGTCACTGCATTTTTAGACTTGTCTTTTTCATTTCATTTAATACTTTGGAAAGGTAATGAAGTTGGAAGTTACCATTAATCTTTATCTTATTTGCAAAAGATTTTAAATAAGTTTGGTTTATTTTTATTGTTTAATAGCAATATCTGGCAGCATCGCCAGCATTTAAACTGACAGTAACAAAAAAGCCAACAGACAGTTTGCTGACAGTATACGACCGTAAGGGAAACACAAAAGATTTACAACCCCATCTCAAGGTAATTCATACATATTTTACGAGGTGGCTAATTCTTGCAAATCAATTTAATCATTTAACACTAGCATACAGATCAGTTGAAAAGGTTACAGAGTGAAATTAAATACCAAACACTCTACATGAAAAAATGCTATGCTCATTCAGTAAACCTAGTTATATTTTTATAAATCATGCTATAAACATTTAAAAGAGCACTAGACAAAGTTATCAACTAAGTAATCAAATGATACAATTATTTGTATTTGACAAATGCTGAATTTAGTTAACTTAATCTGTGATAAAATATGAAAGTAGAAAACAGAAAGTCTCAGCTTCCTAATTCCACTCCCAACTGGAAGCTGCAACCAGGGGCCATGCAGGAGAGCAAAATGAATGTCACACATTTTAAACTCAACAAAATGTTAAAATAAATATATAAAGAGCATGCTCACATGTAAACAACAGCGTTGGATGAAGTGCATTAGAATTCTGTTGGGGCCTCAAACATAGGGCCTAGTTTATCCCCCCAGGGGTAATGCATACTGTAACTCTGAAGCAGAAGTGTCTACTTTTATTTGTTTGCATTCACAATATCAACAAAACATTGCGTTCTGGAAAATAAAGAAGTTTTCTATATAGCTCATTTAATCACTAAACACAAAAAAAAAACACTAAACATCACTGCACTGCATTGGTCCCGGAAAATTGCCGGAAAGAGTGCTTTCAGTGTTAATGCAAACCCATCCTTGAATTGAATCCGGGATCGATCTCAGGTTGAAGACCTAGTAACATTGCCGGGTTCAGTCGCGAACGAGCTCTGTCTGAACAAAAGCTGGAGACAATGCCGTAGAGGTTGTCCACCTGTGTTTTAAACTCAGAGATGTTTTCGTTTGCATAATAAAATTAAATAAACAGAAATGTGCGCAAACTAGACTGCAGCAGAGACCACAGAGCTCCTCGGTATCCATGCTAAAGATCGTTCGTCAGCTGAGTGGAATGGTATGTGATGTGGTAGTGTTTGACTCGTACATTAAACGCCACATATGTCACGTGTCATTCCGGGACCTTTTACGGTTTGTGTGTGAACGCATGCACAGATTACAGGAAATCACTGGCAGTGAGAATGAAGCAAATCTAATGACCCGGGAACAATTGCCGGAACACATTACCTGTGTATTTTCCAGAATCTCTGTGTATCTGGCCCTATTACTGTTAGCTTATTCTTCATCAAAAGTTAAATATGGCAGAAATTAGGAAAACTAAACATTTTCTATAACTATTTCTCTGTCTGCCCACAGGAAAACTGATCTATGTACTGTGCCATGTACTGTGAGAGCATATGGAGGAAGTTCTGGCCTTAGTGGTTTGTGGACTTAGAGGACTTCTGTTGTAGAACAACTGTAAAATTTCACTATTTACGTTTTAATTTCTTCATTCTTAGACGTTGATGAGTCTGAGAATTAAATATGAACATAAAAACTGAAACACTCTCACTTCTGCATGGCTATAGTCATAGTCCATAGTATAGTCTACTGAGTATTGTTAAACTCATCACAGGGTTAAGTATATGCTATTGACTGTTCAAATATGGAAGTTTTGTAGTCTGTGTGAAATTGCCTTAAAACATGTTGAGACAGGGTCACATCACAGTGGAGTGGATACGAGCACTGTGTCTGTCACACAACTCTGTTTCTCTTTCGGGCTTGAAATGATGGTACTGTAAAACTACTAATGACATTATTAACTGTCTTTACATTTATTTTGAAAGCTGAACTAGCTATTATTGTAAGGGGTGTTACAAAAACTGTGATTGTCGCAAGGAAGGTCTTTGTAGAAAATGAGAGCGTCGGGGCATTGAGGAGCTACAGTAATGTACAGTATTTGAAAAAGAATGTGAACATTTAAAGCATGAACATTAAAGCATTTTTGCACATTAAAGCATGTCAAAGCATATTATTTTACACAAAATTAACCAAATAATCATCTTTAAAATACCGTCATATGACTCCTATAAAATAGCATCATATGACTTCCTCTTCAGGAACTCATGCATCATCAAACGCTATGAGAACGACTCCAACCTGCTGTTATTCCCCAATCTCTACAACGAGGACTCAAGATCGTGGGGAAGACCATACTCTGCTCGCACACCATGGTGGTGTTACAGGTGTACCAAGTTGACCTGCTGAAGGAGTTGGATGAGCACTAAGGAGGTCTGCATTCATGCCCCTTATACAAGCTGGTGTAACAGATAGTCCCAGGGCAGACTCCATTCGCTGAGAGCTGTCTACATTCCTGGGCATCTCAGTATGGGAGTGGACATCCTGTCAAGACAGGGGTCGAGGCCTGGCGAATGGATGCTTCTCCCTTAGGTGAAGCAGATATGGAGAGTTTTTGGCCAGGCTCAGGTAGACCTCTTCACAAATTTGCGACTTCACTGAGACTGTATGCCTTTCCCTGTTCGCTTTTTTCCCAGGAGCTCTGGAGAGAGTGCGCTGGAGTGAGTCTACTGTTAGTAGCCCAGGACATCTGTAATGCTGTAGGATGGTACATGGTCCTAACCTGTCATGTGAGCCAGTCCAGGCTCTTCTGCTCTCTTACCCTAGTTGTGTTGCACCCACACTGATATTTTATGGACAATTTATTTCCATGCTAAAGATCATTTGTGTGGAGTGCATGACCTCAAAATTTATATTGGTATACAACTGTGAGGTAACAAAACTTTAAATGTATCAAAGCTATGTTGATAAAGTAATGCAAAAGATCATGATGATTAAGAAAAAGAAAACTCAAGTATCTCAATTATGCATTAAGTGGCCCACTTTACCTGAATTCAGCCTAGAGTAAAGCATCGCTCCACATTGTGACTGTTAAAATTTACATGGTCTAGCTGTTGCAATACTACGCCATCCTTCTGGTTGCTGGAGAAAAGGTGCAAAATTTTTTGTTGTACAATGACCAAACAGATGAGAAGCACTTTAATTTACTTGAAATGGACACAGTAATGTTTGGTAATGATGATAATTGACATGTTTTTTTATTTTTTATTATTTTTAATATATAATATTAATATATAATATAAATGTATTATTATTATTTTAATACAGATAATTAAAACAGTTAATATTTTTTCATCAATTAGGATAATTAAAAATGATTCAATAAATAAAAAAGATTTTGTTTTTTAAATGTACATTTTATTTAAGTTAATTTCATCCTAATCTCATGCACTTCTAGGGCTTTATGGCTGGGGGGAAAAATCTTGATTTCAGATTGTTGAAGAAAATTATGCAACATAAATCTGATACTCTGTGATTCTCAGAACAGATGAAGATTTGAATGATTAGGGTTTTCATTCACAGACTTTAAATCAGATGGTTTTATGTATAAAATTACTATTTCGGATTGTTAACAGTGCCCATGTGTACATCAGAAAATACAATGTATGGTTTACAAATAGTGCTTGATAAATTAACCGTTTATTTGATCTAACTACACAAACATTCTTGATTAAATCATTTTACCTGGTTACAGAAAATTACTTTTTAAGATAAATACACAACTTTCTTTAAAATCTACGTGTTTCAGTATAAGATGTTGCTCAATCAAAGTATAATCTTTTAACATCTATTCTACATTTTAAGTGACCTTGCTTATGTTTTTCAATCAACAGAAATGATTATGTATTAGATATATCATTGAAGAAATTCAGTAATTTGTTTCATTATGATTGGGTTCATTGGAAAATGATTATTTCAGGAGACATAATCATTCAATAATTCTTAATTAGATTTTTTTTTCATTTCTGCTATAACAAATAGGCTGATTTTGTTGCCTTTTTAGTAGTAATCATGGAATATAAGAAAGAGAAGACGCTAGTTCAGAGAACTCAACACCACTTTGGTTTGTTTTGTATCTACAGTCCTGTACAGTCCACCCTGCAGGAAGGCCGTTTACTCAGAGGCATCAGTAGTGACGCACACAGGCTGAGAATATGCACTCTGGACGTTGTCATTTTTGGCAGACACAATGATGCAGTAAAGTGTTGCAGGTTCTAGCTCAGTAACTGTAGCAATCTCAGTCCTGTACACAGACACAATTTCCTTCGGCTGCTCTTCGGTGTCCTCGTATACAATCAGAGTGTAGGAGTCAGCCTCTGTCACCCGAGACCACTCGACCTGTAGTGACTGTTCCCTCACAGCAACCTTCACTTGAGGGACGGCCAGCTCCTCTGCAAAAGCAACAGAATTTAATTAACAGCAACTTCAGTTCGCTATGATCCTGAGATCATTTTCATGACTGAATCACATTTCCTCCACATTTTGTGAAGCCAAAAAGATATGTTTACACTGTATAATGTCTTAATTATTATATATTTAGACTCTTTAAAGTTATAATATCTATTTAGACTTGTGAATTTGAAGGAAAACTTGCTTATTTGTACTAACAACTAGATAAAAAAGTTTGTCGAGAAAGCCTGACCAGACATTTTGAAAAAGTTAAAAAAAAGTTTGATATTTTCAGTCTGAAAGATTTAGGTTTTCAAGGTTTTTAAAAGCTTGAAGATGACAAGAACCTCAGAATGGTTGCTAGGGCCTTCTAAGTGGTTGCTAGGTTAAATTCTCAATCTCATAAATTGTTTAAAGTCTTGCATAGATTTTTATATGCTCTTAATTATTGTGCATATTAGATGTGAATGAGTCTCATCTTCATCTCACCAGGGGTCAGTGATGCAAACATCTTTGCATATTCCAGAGTTCTCTTCCGACGGTTTGAGGTTAGACCTGTAAAATCTATGCGTTAAAATGCATTCAGTTTGTTCATGCAACAACGTACACACAATTATTCATATTTATGAGCTGGACCCCAAAACCAGTCTTAAGTCGTGGGGGTATATTTGTATCAATAGCCAAAAATTGTTCCCTTTTTTCATGTAAAGATCATGTTCCATGAAGATTTTTTGATTCATAACATGCATTGCTAAGTCCTTACTTTAGATAACTTTAAAGGTGATTTTTCTGGAGAAATGTAATTACTGAGTGAGTATATAAATAAAAAAAATAATTAAATGCACTAGAGTAAAAGAGGAAAATTGCATTTATTCAAAAAATAAAAGTTAATTCCCGTTCCATCTGGGCCCATTTTTTCTTACCAGTAGCTACTCTAGATGCGAGGCTCTCTCCTGCACTGTTCCAGGCTGTCACAGCAACATTAGAGGCCTGCAGGCCAGAGACCTCACAGCTGAGGTTTGAGGTGAGACAGACAGGCACCCTGCCATTAAAGGTCAGCTGGTAAACCCTGTATCCTGTGGTAAGATCTGAAGAACTCCAGGTCACTGTGGCGGAGGAACTGTCACCCGTGAAAATAACATTCATTGGTGGACAGGGCACTGGAGGAGAGTAGAATGAAGATTAAGACAAAGATCAAAACATTCTTTTGAGATCAGTCAGTCTAATATAATCTTAAATTTAGATGTTCTTTTTCTCCCATCAATGAAAGTTTGACTTGTCTGGTACCTGTGACACCAGTAATAGCCTGGGATGGTTTGCTTATCCCTGCTGAGTTTTGTGCAAACACAGACACGCTGTAAGTGGTGCTACAGGGAACAGGAATCTCAAAGTAGTTGATGCCTGTCCAGTAGGATGACACGTCCATAAGAGATGCTGGGTTGTTCTGGATATTGCCTGTCACCTGTACCAGGTATGTGACCTCAGGACAGTTCACAAAATTCCAGTAGACCCTGATTAGAGTGGCGTCAACCATCAGATGTGTCTTCACCCTCACGGTTGCAGGAGGACATGGGACTACAGAAAGGATCAGCGGAGGGTTAATTAGTAACAGAGTTATTGTTGTTAACTAATTATGGAAAATCATTTTTATTAATTAAAGGGGTCATTAATTTTGGACTCAAAATCCTCTTGACCTTTGGACATACAGCTTTTAAAAATTTCTACTCTGATTCTACATAAGAACCTGTTTTGCTCCGCCCACTGATTCTACATCGCTACCAGTTTAGCCTCGCCCACCGATTTGCACACGTAACTAGAGGTGAACGCAGGTCTACTAAATGATAGACATGTCTCTGAAGACTGTGCAGTGCCAAGTTGTGGAAGTTGTAGAAGTCCGATTCTAACATTAGGAAAGAGTGGATGTACTTTATTTTTAATGAATATTTTTAATTTATTTTTAATTTTCAAAGCCATGTCAGTAAGAACTTTTTTGTTTTTCCACTTAATTTTACTGGGTTTCCAAACAAGAACAATTTGATTTGAGATTTACAAAAAGATTGAAACTAAAAGACAAAAGTTAATTAGCTCTAAATCATGTTTTTGATGTCTCCATAGTTATAAAGGGACCTCAGAGATCAGTACCAAATAATAAAGAGGCAGTTCATGACACCTTTAAAATAAAACAAATAAATAAAAATAAAAGTTTCTAGAAAACTGTCACTTTTTAAAAATTTGTTTAAAATAATTTTATTTTAAAAAGGTTATTTTGACTTTTTATCTCGCAATTCTCACTTTATATCTCGAAATCATGACTTTATATCCCAGAATTCTCACTTTATATCTCGCAAATCTGAAAAAAAAAGGAAATTTTTTTTGCAATAACATTTTTTTTCCGTGGCGGAAACAGGCTTGCATACTAAATGTAATTTAAGAGAAAAAAATACATATTATCCACCAATTCCTATTACTTATTCACCAATTTTAAAATTGCTAAATGTTAGAAAATGATATTAATTATATAATTATATAAAATATCTGGATGCAGTAATTTGGGAGAGAAAATGTGCTTGATTGAAACAACAAAATATCATTATTGGTGTAAAAAAAAATGTAATGTACATATCATACACAAAATATAATGATGTAACCATATAATAATGGTGTTTGTGTTTTATGTTGTATAATTTTTATATAAGAAGATCCTGTAACATTCTCAGACATATCTGGCTGTATACCTGCTCCTTTCTGGATTGGCACAGTAAGAGAGCTGTTACAGGTTCCATCTGAAACCAGTGCACTGAAGTTGTACAACGTCCCACAAGTCAGTCCATGAAAACTACAGGACGTGCTTGTGGTGTCGCAGTTAAGCATGTGCCCATCCAGAGTTCGAGCCATTGTGAAGTAGTGCAGTGAACCTTGGCCCTTGACCCAGGAGAGTGTGGCAGTCCCGGTGTCACACTGCACTTCCACAGTCATGTTCTGTGGCTCACAGGGCACTGTGTAGAGCAGAAGGAATGCAACATGGCATTAATTTCATGCCAAAATATAAATCTGATCAAGCTGTCTTCAAGCCAACATGTAGTCTCACCAGAATAAAAGGTGACCTGCTGACTGGCCAGGCTGGTGCAGTTTCCAGCCGAAGCAGTTATGCTAACGTCATAAATCTGTCCGCAGGGCAGGTGAAACAGGGTGCAGTTGTTTGTGGTGCTTCTGCAGGTGTGGACACTTCCGTCTTTACTGCTGGCTGTGAGTAAGTATGATTCGGCAACCAGAGAGGGTGACCATGTTGCCGCCATGCCGTTTGAGTCACACACTGGGTTCAATGTTATATTCTGAGGAACACAAGGTGCTGTAAGAGAGTTAAAAATAAATGTTATATTCTATGTGGGTGAGAACAGTGCAGAGTATATGTGGAATTCACTTTTCATGTGGAGTGTGCCTGGATGTGAAAGGTTAGTGTTGAGTAGTACCTGTGTTCATTTTAAGAGGTGGACTCCGCAAGCTGCTGCATTTGTCGGAGGATGCAGAAATTATAATGGTGTATTGCATTCCACACTTTGCTCCGGAGAGGTCACAGGATGTGCCAGTGCTGTTGCACATCAAAATGCTTTGGTCATGACCTTCAGCTGTAGCCACATAAAAGGAAGATCCCTCATTCAGCTGCCAGCTAACTGTGATATGGCTGCTGTAACAGTCTGTGTGGGCAGTGATGGAGGTGAGGGCACATGGAGCTGCAGACAGAAACAACAGAGGTCAGTGGCTGTGAGCAGAACCTGATTTTGCCGGAGTTCGACATGTCCCTGGGTCAACATCTTTGTTGACCCTGGAACAACATCGTGATTAACCAATCAGATTTGAAGAACCACTTTATAGCTTTTGTGAAGTTTAGGCTTACAATCAGTGTTTGGTGCTTGTACATCAGTGTTAGACATCTATCATTTCCTCTGATTTTAGGCATTACTCATGGGTAGGGTTAGGTTTAGGTGTAGAGATATGGTCAAAACTAAATTTTTGGAATAAAATGTTGTTCCAGGGTCAACGAAATACGTTAACCCAGGAACATGTCGAATTCGGCAAATCAGGACGTGCGTGGCTGTGATTCGGACAGTTTGGTGGATATATCTTGAAATCTATTTCAAAATGCAAGAATGTTTGATTTGTTTGCACCTGTCTGAATCTGGAAGGCATTGCCGGGTTCACTTTTGCAGAATGAGTTTTCTGCAGTAATGCGAAGGGTGTATGTGGCTCCACAGAGCAGGTCGGGAACATTGCAGTGCAGATTTTTAGCCGAGCAGCTGGAGTTGCTTCCACCCTTCTCCACCGCCAGTACAGTGTAAGATTCTGCCCCCTTTGCTTGTAGCCAAGTCACCCAAGCTGAGTTGGTAACACAGTCCAGGTTTCCTATCTCTCCTTGAGGAACACAAGGAGCTAAAAATACACAAATACAGTCTGTTAGTTTCTCACGCAGTACATTTTTTTTCCCGTCTTTAAAGAGGTCATCAGATGTCCATTTTTAGGGTTTTAATGACAAATCTGTAATATTTTTTGTTTAAAATTTCTTAATGGTTGTGTAAAACAAAACATTTTTGCCACACTCCCTTTCAAAAATAAAGGTTATCCACTGCATCTCCAGCAGCTGCTGTGTTCAGTATTACATCCAACACCAAAATAATGCCTCAATCGCTTAAGAGACGTTCTTGTCTACTCCTTCTCTGGTGTCGAAACAATGGCGGACTGATGACAGCTTACTGAAAGGGGATATTATTTATAGGGATTAAACACACTCACTGGGTCTTTTGTTAATCAATTTAGGGTGGATGTGTACAGATACTTCCGTCACACATTTAAATTAATCTTACATCGATGACCCCTTTAACTGTAATTTTCTATGACTCAAGGTACAATACATGTAATGAGGAGCTGTCATTACAAGGAGAAACCTCCCTTGTCTTACAGTACATGCAAGTGATGCAACAAAATCAAAAAGATCCCAGGATATTGTCACCATTATGGTACCTTGAGAGCATTTTGAAAACAAGGAACCGATGTCATACGCCTATCGCTCTGCACACGCAAGACAAAACCTAGATATTTTAGGCAATATAGCAATACTGGCCAGGACACATGCAGGAAAAATGGCAAGAATGTTCAACCTAGTTTATATTGGATGGTAAATGGATACCCTGCTCTGTTTCTGACATGCTCCATGTGCCTGCACTACTTCTGCCGATTAGTTAGTAGTAGTGTTTGACAATATGGTCATTTTTCATATAGTCATATTGCATATTATCGTGTATGGGTGGGTGGGGGCAAGAGAAAGATTCTCTGTACTTGTAATAGGCTATGTCTGAAGTATTTGGTGATTTTATCACCATATATATATAATAATGATAATAATAATATTCATTCAAACATACTGAAATCGAACTATCCTTTGTTGCAGCCCTAGTGTAGAAAGCCTCAATAATTGTTTCAAAGTGCAGTGCAACAATTGTCACACAGGATGTAGACACAGTGATACTGCAAAATCTCTTTACCTTTTCAATGGTTAGTAAACAACTTTAGTTTAAGTTCTCTTTAGTAAGTTAGTTCTTTCTGTCTCCAGAGAATGTTGTGCAACATATTTTGTTCATTTAATAGCGCAATTGTTTTTATATGTTGTTACTGAATAGTTTTATGCATGCATGTGCATACCATATCGGTAGACTGTTGATAATTGTGCACTGTTGTGAAAATTACCTGAGGACGCATTAACAGCCGTGCTTGGCTGGCTTTCACAGCCACCCCTGACAGATGTCACAGTGACAGAATATGACTGTCCGCATGGCAAGCCACTGATTGAACAGCTGGTGCTAGTGGAATCACATGACAGGAAAGATCCTTCACTGGTTTGTGCCCTCACATGGAAAGATTCTGCATCTGGATTGGCTGGCCATGTGACAGTCAATGAGCCAGCAGAGCAGTTCACCTTAACATCAATGGTCTGAGGAGGACAGGGTGCTGAAAAAGAAAAACAACTTTAATTTATCTGTTGTGAATGTTCTAATAAACTCTAATCCTGACTTGGTGGTAAAGGATGCAATATCTATGGAAATAGTAACTATAAGTTAACTGAAGAAAATAAGAATGACGCTTGACCATGCAACAGTTGCCATCAAATGTACTTGGTGATAGTTCAAGTGTGCATTTTAGCAGTCACTCACCAGTATGCAGCTGTGTGAACAAACTTTCTTTGCTGCTGCATGTTTGGTCCATAGACAGCACTGACACATTATAAGTCTTCCCACAGAGCAGATGCTCTAGGTTACAGTGAGTCACACTGCTATTGCAGTTGGCCTTATGGATGCCATCTACAGTGATACCCTTAGCCTGGTAAGACAATGCTCCACTGGCACTTTGCCATGTCACAGCCGCAGAGTTAGAGAGGCAAACAAGAGAAGCCTGCACATTGGTAGGTTCACATGGATCTGAGGAAGAGAACCAATATGAGGCATTAATGTCCATGGGCATAGTGAAGATCATTCAATGTTTGTTTGGGTTTGTCAACAAAAATGGATATCTGATTTCAACTGATTACATTGGAAAAACTACTGTCTATGAATTTGATTGCAACTCAGTGCTGTTGATGTATACAGTAGCAACGCCAGAAACACTGCATAATCTGCTTTCTATGCTGCTGAAGATGTGGTGTGATATGGAAAAATTCCTTACCTGACTGCAATTGTGAAAAGGCGTTTTGGCTGTTACAGTGGCTGTCCTGCGCAGTAAGTGTGAGGTTGTAGGCTTGGCCACAATGCAAGCTGGTTAATCTGCAGCTGGTGGTGAGGCTGCTACAGTATGCTTGGTGCCCATCTGACCCGGATGCTTGGACCAGGTAGGAGGCAATGTGCTCTCCTTGTTCCCATGACACTACACCTGTGTGGCTGGCACACTCCATTTGAGCAACAATTCCATGTGGCTTACACGGAACTGGGATGAAAAAGGAATGACAGGCAAAAATATGTTTGTCTCAATGGGTATGTAAGGGTAAGTAAATATCTGTGAATTATTTGCGTACAGTCATCCTACCTGTGTCCAGCTGCACGCTATTACTTGGTGCACTTGTACACGCATGGTCGGAGGCAGCCACACTGAAGCTGTACGTGAGTCCACACAGCAGATTACTAAACTGGCATGTTGTGCTACTGCTGTTGCATGAAGACGCAAAGCCTCCGCTGCCCTGAGCAACAGCAGTATAAGATAAAGCTCCTTGGCTAGGCTGCCAGGATATATCAACTACACCAGATCCACAGCTCAGGTTTGCCTGAATATGGCTGGGAATACAAGGCACTGAGGACAAAATGGGAATTGTTATTTTGGTGATTCTACAGTTGAGGTGGGAAATGCTAGCACTCTCTGTCATGTGGACAAAGTTCAGCTGCATTGAATTGTGTTTAATTAGGGGTCACCAACCTGAATGCAGTGTTGTGATTTCACTCCTTGAATCATTACAGTGATGGCCAATGGCAAGCACACTGACATTGTAAATGGACCCACATACAAGGTTAGGCATAACACAGGAAGAATTTGTGCTGTCACATCCTGTCTTCTGGCCATCTTTGCTAATGGCATGCACCTCAAATGATTCTGCCCCTGCACCAGGATTCCAGTGCACAAGGGCAGAGTCTGAAGAACAGAGCAACTTTGACTCCACATTCGTAGGTTGACAGGGTACTGTTCATATGAGAGAGAGCAAAATGTCAGAGAGAGAGATTTGTCATAAAACAGAAATCAGTTAAAAAAAAGAAAAGTTAATTTGTATTTGGGCTGCATGATTAATGAAATGCAATATTCATGTGTGTTCACTTTCAGTGAAGCATGGTTTTGTGATCAGTACTGAATCCCCATCTGAAGGCCAGAAGGTGCTTTCATGTTGAAATATAAAATTTCTCCCTACAGAAGAAAGGTAATCCACATTGCATTTCTTACAGAAGGGCTCATCCCTATGATATTATCCAGTGGTTTCCACATTCATGGAGGCCCCCCAGCACTGCATGTTTTCAATGTCTTCTTAAAAAACACACCAGATTTAGAACATCAGCTCAGTAGAAGAGACTCCAAGAACTGAAATGGGTGTCAGAAAAAGGAGAGATGCAAAACGTGCAGTGTTGGGGGGCCTCCAGGAATGTGGTTGGGAACCACTGGCTTAGTGCAAAGGGATGAGCCCTTCTGTAAGAAATGTAATGTGGAACAATATGGATTATAGAGTTGTGGCTAGAAAGGAAACCGCTGCATGTGTATATCTTCAGCGTTTTTCACTGTTCATACCCAAATGATTTTCCCTGACGATGAGCTGCCAGCGTTTAATTAAAAAAAGATATACCCCAGTACACAAGATGGCGCTGCTCAACTTTTTATTCTTCTGACATTCGCTTGGCACACAGAAGAACACGGGAGCCAGCTTGTCAAAACCAATCACATGCTTCTTTGTTAACTGGTAAAAAGAACATGGATATTTCAAGCAGCAGCTCCAGCAATGAGGAAATTATTGTCATACATCTCTTTATTTTCAGAAACCAACAAGACCAGCAGCTCATGAGCTACATTCATCTTGACTCAGTGCTGCATTTTCGTCTACTTGCTTCCATGTGCTCAGCCGGTTTTGTTCTTGAGGTTTAAGATTTTAGTTTGAGTGGTTTATAATAAGCAACATTGTGTTAAACATCTTTCAGAACATGAGAAGCATGTTTTATTGTCCGTTTCCTGAAAGGCATGCATTACCTTTTTCTGCAAAAGCATATTTGGACCATATTTTGGCCTTCAGATGGAGATTAACTACCAATCACAGAACCAACTTTTTTGTTTCCTTCATTTTCAAAATAGTATTCATCACCAGATAAACAGTATCATCAGATCCACCATTAAATGATGCTAATATTTCATTGCTCTGGAGTAAATAGCTTAGCCATGTCAAAATGTGCTTATGATAGTATGACAGGATGTTTTATGTTTCCTGGAAAATTTTATGATTGACATCACGTGGCTTTACAGATTGCAAATGTAGTCAATCATATGAACATTCCAGACAATGACCCTTACAGTTGTCAGAATTACTACATGTAGGTGCTGCATGCATAATTAAATCTTTCATTCTCACCGGATGCCACTGCTATGGCTGTGCCAGGCATGCTGTGACAATGTCCATCATATGATACCATCGTTACATTGTATATTTGTCCACAGGCTAGTCTGCTCAGTTCACAGTAAGTGGAATTGCTGGAGCAGGTGGAGACCAGCCCCTCCGGTGTCCTGGCATTAGCAGTGTAGAAAATAGACCCTTCAGTGGGAGTCCACTGCAACAGTACAGAGTCAGTGTAGCAGTCTAGTGTAGCAGTAACCTCTGGGGCACAGGGAACTACAGAAAACATATAATATTATAATAATAGCATTCACTAGAACAATAAATAAAAATTAAAAGCCAGAAAAGATTTATTTAGATCTAAACATAACAATACCTGTGTGGAAGTTTTCTGCCTGACTGGGCAAACTGGAGCATTCATCTCCAACCGCAATCACCTGAATAGTGTAATCCTCTCCACAGATGAGATCACTGAGAGTACAATGTGTGACAGGCCCAAGGCTCTCACAGGACATGAAATTGAATGTACTACTCCAGGCATAAGTTACATAGTAAAGCGCCCCCATGCTTGCATTCCAAGACACACGTGCCTCAGCAGTGGCACAGTCGAGCACCACAGACACACCTGTAGGAACACAGGGCACTGCAAAAGAGAACAAGAGAGCAAGAGTCAGCTTTAGTCTTTTAAGCCAGGAGCAAATGAAAAATAAATCTTACGTTAGTGCCATGACTTTTCTGACAAATGTTAACGTGTAACCTTCCTTGAATTTGCCTGCGTGCTATGCAGTTTAGTTGAATAGAGCAGTGGTTCCTAACCATATTACTTAAGAACAGTGCACAGTTTGCCTTTTTCCTCAATCACCTGAATCAAATATGCAAGGACTGGAATTGAGAACCGCTAGTCTAAGCTAAAGCTAATTAAGCTATATAATTAAGCCCTGTCCTAAACTGAACACTTTATGTGCATTTGCGGTCTTACCGACTTACAATGGCTGCCGTGCATGTCCGTCAAGTCCAGTAGGACTGTAGCGTGTCCCATTCATAATTTTTAGCACTCAGAAGGGTACTCATGGGCACCCCCTTTGTGGCAGACAGCAGACTTCTACGCCTAACAAGTGCGTATTACGTCACAAAAGTGTGAACTCAGAGTAAGACTGCGAGGGTTTAGGGTGCCATTTAGGATTTCTGGAAAATCTTCTTTGGGAATGCAAGCTAGAAACTGGAACTATAGAAAATTTGTTCCTGGGAGCAACCCATAGCAACATTATTTATTTCAGTACCAGAATTAAGACACAGGAAGTATCCGACAGCGTGCATGAACAAGCTCTCCCAATAGTAAGAAAAGTTACCGGAATATTTTTTGTCTACAAATGATCCACAATTTCTATCTAGCTTAAGTGCTTTATTGTGTAATACCTATGCTCAGACTTGTTTACTTGTTTCTTCTATTTGTGTTGTTGTTTGTTTTCGTGCATTACCTGAGTTAAGAGCGCTTAGTGCACTAGGTGTTGAGTTACATTGACGACTGGAGGCAATCACACTAACATTGTATGATTCACCGCAGGACAGTTTGTTCATGCCACAGCTTGATGACCAGGACATGCATGTTCCCAAAGGCCCATCTGGGCCTTGCACTGTTGCTGTGTAGTATTCTGCACCGTCACTTGGCTCCCAGGATACAGTAGCAATGTTGGAAATGCAGTCCGTGAAGGCAAAGACAGATGTGGGAGTACAGGGCTCTGCAGGAGGACAGAGTGACATATTCAAGTACATCCTTTCAAAAGCAAATAAGTTATGTACTTTTTTGACAGTATATTTGTGGTGCGTGGGAAAGAGTCCCAACCTGTCTGGAGCACTGAAGCATTACTGGGGTGACTCCGACATACATTTCCAACAGCTTGCACTGTCAGGTAGTACGACTGACCACAGTTGAACTCAGAGAACTGTGCACTTGTGATATTGGTTGAGAGTTCCACCATGTGACCACTATCAGATTCGGCAGAAACCAAGTACATGTGAGCATTTTCACTTGCTTGCCAGGTGAGGGAAGCCACTCTCATATCACAGTGGAAAGAGGGCACCAGGTTTTGAGGGACACATGGAGCTGTACACAACACAGACAATCTTGATTAGCCATTTGTTAGATTACAAAAACATTTTTACAGTCACTTTACAGCTATTGAGTGGCAAAGTAGTTTTAGTTATTGTTATTTTAGTTTAGTTATTGTCGTACATAGAAGTCTTCCATATTTGGTCTTAGACACTCACCCATGTGGATGACTGTGCCATCACTTGGCCCACTGTTGCAGATTTGAGAACTGGCGATGACTTGGACAAAGTAAATTTCTCCACAGTGTAGTTCCTCCCAAATACAGTGAGTTGTATTTGATATGCAGACCAGTGTGTGGTTATCCCGTCCTATGGCAATGGCGGTGTAAATATCTGCACCATCACTGCCAGCCCAACTGACAGCTCCAAGATTATTCTCACACTCTGCATAGGTCTTAATGTGGTACGGCACACATGGGGCTATAGAAAATAGCAAATGGTTAGAAAATGGAATAATGAAAATGGTTGTTGCAGAGAATAAAGTATTTTATGTAACAGTTTAATCATTTGTTAGTTTGGCCTTTCATTACTGCCTTTATGAGTTTTGGGTCTTACCGGTGGTAAAATGCGCAGGAGCGCTTGGTATGCTGTCACAGATAACGTTTTCTCCCAGTGTTGTGAAGGTGTAGGTCTGTCCGCAAAGAAGCTCCACTGTCAGTGTAGATTCAGATGTCTGGAAGGAGTCTGCGTATCCTAGGTTGCTTGTTATGTGCACTGTGTAACTTGAAGCACCTCTGCTATGATTCCAGTTCAAGAGAACTGTGTTGTTATGACATGATCCTGAAACTGTTGGTTGAGTTGGCTGGCAAGGTTCTGAGGAAACAGATACAGCAGATATTTAATTGTAGTGTTAAATCCTAGTGATCATTAAAGGGCAGATCTAATGCCATTTCATGCATTCTGACTTTTTTTACACTGCTAAAGAGTTCTCATGTTAGACATGGTCAAAGTAAAAAAAAATAAATAGTTGATTGTATGACCGTTTCTATGGCAAATAGTCTTTTATTTTTGTGGAGTATTTTGTTCATCTTTGATTATGGCCCTGTATGATGTCATAAAGGGTGGAATTCCATAAAGGGCACCTCTCCAGAACATTAACATATATCAACCAAAGTGACAGCAAGATTATCTTAATTATTAATTATCTCAAACAGGTAGGTTTGTTTAGAGTTAGATCTGATGGTAACCCTCCAGTGGCCTGTTAATCAGCTTTTTTGAACAAACGTAAGTTTAGAGTTAACAAAAAATCTAAAACAGCTAAAAAGCAGGGAAGTCTTCCCCTGCTGCAGCCATGCTGAGTTTTGCTTCAACCCTAATCTAATACATCTGAACAAGCTAATCAATGTCTAAAGGGTTACTAGAAAGCATAACTCTGCAGGACTGAGTTTTCTCCTCTACCTGTTGTAATGTGCACAGTGCTGCTGACATTGCTATGGCAGTGGCTGCTGTAGGCAGTCACGGTGAAGGCGTACTCCACTCCACACTGCAGCTCACTCATTTCACAGCTGTCAGTTGTAGAGTTACAAATTCTATTTGCTTCTCCTGTGCTGACAGAGGCACTAACAAGGTAGTATAGCACATCGTCCCTTTGTTCCCAAGTCACTATGGCTTTGCTTGGCTTGCATTGAAGGTCCACGTTCACATGTAAAGGAGCACAGGGGCCTAGAAGTCAAATGACAAATTATATTTTATTACAGTTGTATGCATCAGCTGTATGCATTTTCTACAGCTACACTGCAAATGTTCTGTAGTTTTCGCAAATATAAATATTGTGACTCACGTGTTTGGAAAGTCACTCCCGTCTCCTTGGTAACCTGACATTCATCAGTGACTGCTGTGAGCCCAACCGTATAAGTCTGGCCGCAGGCAAGTTCGCTGATAATACAGAAATTGTCTTGAGAGGTGCAGGAGGCAATGTAGCCATTGTTACCAATAGCAGTGAGTTCATAGGATGCAGCTCCACTGCTAAAAGCCCAGCTGAACAATGCCGTGGCATTTTCACAGTTCATGTCAACAGTGACTGAACTGGAAACTGGTTGACAGGGTACTAGATACAAAGACACAGCAGAGATGAAAAGATGGCCCAATTATTTGTTATATAAATATGGATGCAACAAATTCATGTTGTTATGCCAAAGAATGTGAATGTATCCTAGATGACATAATTTCTTAGACGTCTAACCTGATGTGAAAAGAACTGTTTCGCTGTCTGTGCTGTTGTAATTTTCTCCAATAGCGCGTACTTGAGTGTTATAAACCGTTCCACAGATTAAGCCTGTGACACTGCAGCTGGAGCTAGTTGTAGAACAGGACAGGCTGTGTCCATTGCGACCCTCTAGGAAAACCACATATGCCACTGCCCCCAAACTCTCCTCCCAGGACACAGTCCCTACACCACTTCCACAATGCAGATGTGTTTGCACGTTCTGGGGCGGGCAGGGTTCTGGTGAAACGTACAGAATCAGTTATTGAATGCCTGTGCAGAAAGCAAAGATATCACTGATATAATGGCAAATTGAATGCACCTGTGCTTAGAGTAGTTGATGCAGACACAGCAACTCCTCGGCAGATGTTGTTGTGTGCGGTCACAGTGATGTCATATGTCTGACTGCAGGACACGTTATAGAGGGCACAGGAGGTGTCACTGGTGGAGCAGGACAGCACTGATCCCAGATCATTGGCAGCCTGTGCGGTGTACATGGAAGCACCTCTACTTCTGTCCCACGACAGCTGGCCAATAGATAGGCTGTACTGCACTTCAATATTCTGGGGTGCACAAGGACCTGAGTTCATAATGAAGAGAAACAAATTGTTACATTATAGTGTGAACACAGTACTAGAAATTGTGGGTGGTTGCAAGGACTCTACTCTAGAAGGCGTTCTGAGTGGTTTTGCTCACCTGTATTCAGGTGTCCATTCATGGTTGCAGTGCTACTACAGGTCACTCCTTCCGCTAACACAGTGATGTTGTAGCTTGCTCCACAGGCCAGTCCTGTCAGCTCACAGAAAGTATCGTTGCTTTCACAGCTGACCACATGGCCAGATTCACTTACTGCTGTGGCCGTGTACTGCACTGCCCCAATGCCTGGCTGCCATGACAATGCAGCCATACTGGATTGACAGTCTAATAGTGCCCGAATGTTACGAGGCATACACGGGGCTGAAATACAGACGTATATCAGTCAGAAAATGTCATGCTACATTAAAAAAACGAAAGTACCAAAAACGCGGGGTTCAGATTCAGTGCATATATCAATGGTAAAAACAGTAGTGTGCAGTAGTATTGTATTTTGCGTCATTTATAATCAATGTACCATGGTACTTTGGAGCATTCCTACCAGCGTGTGGAATTCATTTACAAATGCATTTTAAATGGTAACTACTGAAATTCATAGATGTGTAAGTTTCAAAAACAAATAAACAAAACATCCTGACAAACAGATGACAAATGGGCCACATTCACACTGTAAATTTTCGGGAGTGACATTTAAATGCAGGAGTAAATCCCCTAAATGATTGATCCATGTGTGTACGGAACAAGATTGTGATAATTGACACAGAGGAAACCATAGCAACATACTGTAGTTATCAAAACAATGGTGGCCCACAGTTTAATGTTTGTTTAGTTGGGTTCTGTACATATTGCACAACATCAAATGCGGCAGTTACTGCCTGTATTTTGCAGGAGTTAATTCGGTAGTAGAATGCAGTTGTCACTCCTGTAAATTACTGAACTGTGTGTGTACAGAACAGGATTAAGCACTAAAAGGTGAATAGACAACCAAATTTAAATGCATTGCGTTTGTGGCCATGGAGAGAGAACACAACAAAACGCTGGTCATGAATTAGAAGTACAAACCAAGGATTTGTACAGTTGTACAGATTTTGATATAAGCCAAAAAGAGGCTGGTTTTCCTTTGCTAAAGTAAACAAACGTGAAAAAAATACGTGAAAGCCACTCCAAAAGATAGGAAGTAAGAGAAAATGTTTATTATGTATATTATAGATGCGCGCACTTTATTTGATGTGTTTTGGATTGTTCAAGGACACCCACCCACTGCAATGATAATGCTTGGAAAAGCCGGGACTATTTTTAACATAACTCCAATTGGATTCGTCTGAAAGAAGAAAGTCATATACACCAAGGATGCCTTGAAGATGAGTAAAAAACAGGGTAATTTCTTTTTTTTTATTTTTGGGTGATCTAAGCCATTAATATCTGTGAATTGCTATTCAGTTTGTTTTCCACTTCTTGTTCCAATTCAGAATTCAATCCAACATACTGTGGGGTGTGTAACCCAACATAGTGTGAATTCTGGATCAAAAACATTTTAAAAAGAAATTTTTATGTACATTTTATGAATATGAGTGTGTAAATGCGTTCCTACTGTCTACCTGAAAGAACATCAGTGACGGTGCTGGGCAAGCTGTCACAGTATTCGTCTGATGCTATTACACTGACACGGTAGGTCTGTCCACAGACAAGTCTGTTAACTGTACAGGTGGTGTGGTTCATGCTTTGACAGCTGGTGAATTGCCCATTGCTGTCCTCAAGCATGGCCGTGTATACGTCTGCGCCTGCGCTCTCCTCCCAGAACACAGACACGTCGTTCCCATGGCAGCTCACATTAGCAGTCACATGATCCGGCACACAGGGCACTGGACATCAGAGAAGTGACAATCAGTGAATCAATTCCATGATTGGTGAAAAGATCAGGAAAATCTAATGCTTGCTGTTATTAACTGCAATATAGCAGTGTCTCTTATGCACATTGCAATACAATCGTGCACACTTACCTGTCCTGATTGGAACAGCTTGACTTGGCGCGCTGGAGCAGATGCTGTCCTGTGCTATTACTGTGGCAGTGTAGGGCACACCACACATCAGTGATGTGAGCTCACATGACTGGCCAAAACCTGAGCAGCTGTCAGAGAATAACCCATCGGCACTGTAGGCCTGGATCGTATAGAGCTCACCAGCTTCATTGCTCACCCATGACATAGTGACTACATTATCACTGCAGCTAGTAGTAGACTCAAGACTCTCCGGAATACAGGGAACTGAGGATTGAAACACACTGTGATGAAAAGCATGCCCAAGGTACATATCATTTTTGACATAACAGCATTGGTAACTGGGTTGAATGATAGGTGTTTATTACCTGACCGTATAATGACCTCAAGACTCTGAGAGCTGTTGCATGTCCTTCCCTCAGCAGTGACTGTCAGGACATACATCTGGCCACAGGGAAGAGATGTGACCTCACAGGAAGTGGAGCTTGACGTGCAGCAGGTAGTCTCTCCATCTGTACGCTCCAAAGTGGCAGTGTAACTTAAGACGCCAAAGCTCTCATCCCACATCACACTCACTGTACCAGTGTCACACCCCAGAGAGGTGATCACATTCTGAGGTGGACAAGGGGCTGAAAGAGCAAATGAGAGAGAAAGTGTAAAATTATGTACTTTGTTTTTACACTGAAAATCAACCTTTACAGTCTCACACTCTTGCCTGTCTCAGTTTGCAGTGTGTTGCTCATGGGGCTGTCACACTGACTGTTAGATGCGACGATACTAAAGTTGTAGAATCTCCCACATTGTAACTGTTCAACGGTACACTGGCTCTCAGTTGAGTTACACTCGTAGTCTTGTCCATCACTGTCAGTTGCCGTGGCGATGTAGAGCTCTGCCCCTGGAGACTCTTCCCATATCAGCCAAGCCGAATCAGACAGGCAGTCCATTTCAACATCCAACATGATGGGAACGCAAGGAGCTTTATACACAAACATAAATCCCAAAAGTGAATATTGTGACAAACAATCGGACATTTGGTGATGTGTTAAAGTTTAATTAAATATGACAAACCTGCCATAATATACTGAACTGGTGAACTCTTCCCTGTGCAGCCATCCCTTAATGGTACTACAGTCACATTATAATCCTTGCCACAGGTCACAGTGATATCACATCTGTTTTCTGTGGTGTTACACATGTAGTAATCGTTGTTATTGGTGTTAAAGGCCTGTGCGATGTAAAGGACACCATTTACACTGGAGTCCCAGGAAACGGACACAGTGTTTAAATCACAGTCCAAGACGGCAAAGATAGCATCTGGTGGGCAAGGGGCTAAAGAATGCAGAAAAGAGATGTTAAAGACAGTTATTATAGACACATATTGACATTTGAAATATTCCATTTGCTTATACGGGTACCTGAGGTTATATGTTGCACAGAGCTTTGGGAACTGTTGCAGGTTTGAGTGTAGGCGACCACCGTCACGCTGTAAGTCAGTCCGCAAAGGATGTTGGGAACTTGGCAGAAGGTTGTATTAGAGTCACACCCTAGCATTTGACCATTGTTGCTCCTCACTGTGGCGTGGTACTGTTGGGCTCGACCTGTCTGTTGCCAGGTCACGTTGAGAACAGTAGCTTGACACTTAAGGATAGGCTGTACGTTCTGAGGCACACAAGGGGCTGAAAGTGACACAGAGGTAAAAGTTCACTATAAGTGGACCACTCATCTAAAGGCTCATTCACACTAAACCAGACATCAAAGAACTAGTGCATCTTGCGCTGATAGCCCATTTCACTTTGGGTATCCTGAATTCGAGTCCTGGTTTGCAGACATTTCTCGATTTCGGCAATTTCCTTACTGTCAACTCACTATGCTATCATAGTAAAGGCCACAAAAAAAAGACTGTGCCTCATGCCACATGCAGCAATTTGAGACTCTAGCCAACTGTACATTCTCCACCTCCTTGACAAGCAATAACTCTCTGCGGCAATAGTCTTCATTCAGAAGTTGGTGATTATTATGATCTCTTTCATCAACTGAAAGTGGATTATTTCTTATATTAATATTGGATTCTGGACCATTGTGTTATGATATAAATTGATTAAATGAAAGGTAATTTTTTAAAAAATGATGGAGATGTGTTAGTCCTTTTTGCTGACTGAAAAAAATATAGGTTTATTATACATTTGAAAGTTGGGATTGAGCCAGATTGGGGTGTATCTAAAGTTTTCATTTTGACTGTAGCAGTGGTTGCAAAGGTGTTGCCAACTTGCCATGCAGTTGCCACGGTGGTCTGATGACTGATGATTTTTAGCATTAGATATTACAAAAGATTAAAAAAATATGTCTGTAGCTCTCACCTGTTTCAAGAATATGGACTTCACTTCTGGATCCAATACAATCACCATCCACACCAGAAACATAAATTTGATAAGTATGTCCACACAGAAGGCCTGTTATATCACAGGTGAGCTGGACGGTGTTGCAAGTCACCCTATGACCTTCGCTGCTCTCGGCAACAGCCATGTAGGACGTAGATCCCTGAGAGGTTTTCCAGGCAACGGACACAGTGTTTGAGTCACAGGATGACTGGATGGACACCTGAGTGGGTGGACATGGTGCTGAAGAAGCAAAAGAACACCAAACAACATGCTAATCAGTAATGTCAACATTTTATTTCAAATAAAATATTTTTTACTTAAAGAAATCAAAGTTCAAAATAAGTCAGATATTGTATAAAAAAAAAAAAAAACTAAAAAAAACAACCAACAACAAATTTGAGACTAGGAATGTAATGTTGCAGATTTGATAAGAGTTATATTGATTATATTAAGCAAAACTCCACACAGGTGATGTTGTTGCATGAAACCATTGTATGGTTTCAGAGGCAAATTATATTACATAGTTTACTTTTTTTTTTTAAAGAATAGCACAATAATGTGCATAAATCAGTGGCTTATGAGGTCGTTACCTGTCTTGATGGCAATCCAGTCATCTGACTGTTCAGGGCAGGTGAGCCCTTCTCCCTTCACTCTGATTTGGTAACGGTTGCCACAGTGCAGGTTGGTGACATTGCAAGCAGAGTCAGGTGTACTGCAGCTGACTTGGTGATTTACATCAAAGCCCTCAGCAGAAGCGTTATAAACCAGAACACCCTTCCCGGGTATCCATGAGATCAGAGCAGAGTTAGTGCTGCAGTCCAGAGTTGCTTGTAGTTCAGAGTGTGGACATGGAACTAGTGAAGGAAAATACAAACGCATAGTTTGTTAAAGATGCTATGTGAAATTTCTGCACCAATAGTAGGGCCCTATCCCAACTGTTGTTCTTTGGACTTACTGTATGACACTTGCTGTTTGTAAGTAATGGTAATGTGAGAGTTACAGTCTAGCAGAGCTTTTGCGCCAACTTTGAGAATAAATTCTCAAGGTTGTCTGTCTAGAAACCTTTAGATATTGACAGAACTTGTTCAGGATTTTCTGATTAGGGTTGGAGTGAAACTATGCAGGACTCTCCAGGTCAAAAACTGGCAAGTTCTGGTTAAGTCCGTGAAACTGCAGTGTGTCCTATTTGTCAATTAAAATTTTACAAGGGTCCTCACATATGCCCCCTCTGCTGCAACTTGAACCCTCAATATGAGTGTGGATGGTTGCCTTTGGGAAAGTGTCCCAATAGACTTGCTGACATCTACTGGCCTGGATGTATTACGTTTCTTACAGATGCTGTTTGACAGCAACACTGTTTTGTATAATACTAAACACATGCATAATTTGTATATGACTAATTCCATGAGTTTATCCAGCTGTAGTTGTCTGCGATCAGTACCTGTTGTGACAGTGATGGGTACACTGGTCTGGCTCACACAGTTGTCATCTTCAGCTGTGACTGTTATAGTGTAGTTTTGTCCGCAGTCCAGGTCTGAGAAAGCGCAGGTGGTGTCTGTATTGGTACATGTACTGTTGTGCCCCCCAGTGCTCACGGCGTGAACAGTGTAAATGCTGGCGCCACGGGCAGAATCCCAGGTTACAGTAGTGATGGACGTTTCGCAATTTGTGGTTGCCACAACAAACTTGGGCACACAGGGAGCTGAGAGACAGTGTTAATAAAGTCAAAGATGCATGAACAAGAGCAAAAAGTTATATTTTTTGGAATAGTATAAAGAAAGCTAGCTACACCAGATAGTTCTGTACCTCTCAGCTGTGTACATTGAAGTTTACTTTTTAAAAGATGCAGTTTTGATTACCACAGAAAGGAGTTTTTACTTTGTGTTGCGTTTTTATCATTTCCTTAAGGGGTGCTACATCAGGCATTAATGAAAGTTATCTTGTATGTTTTTCTCTCTCTGTGTTATGGCAGAGCAACAGTTTGATAATTAAGCAAGTTTAATTGATAAAAAAAAACATTTTAGACTATAAGACTTAGATTGCACACATGTCTACACTGGATATTTAACCTGAGGACTCACAGGCACCAAAGATCTATTAATTGTTGCATCTTTATTCACTTAAACAAATCGATCATACATGTAAATGAGCAATGATTTTACTAGAGACAAGTATTTTACTTTTCTCAACAATCTCCCTTAACTATCGGCGAGTCGGAAATCCGGGCTAAAATTATATAGCTAGAAGGGTATAGTTGCTACGTATTGGATTGCATTGTTATGTCTGCATTTGGTTTCATTAAGTACACTCAACAAAAATATAAACGCAACACCTTTGTTTCTTCTCCGATTTTTCATGAGATGGACTTAAAGATCTAAAATTCATTCCAGATACACAATATTACCATTTCTCTCAAACAT
>JAUYWG010000028.1:379126-402838 GCA_034779775.1 Enteromius afrohamiltoni
ACCCTGGAATGTGCAGTTTTGTCTCACAGCAAAATGCCACAAGCATTGAGGGAGCGTGCAATTGGCATGCTGACAGCTGGAATGTCAACCAGATCTATTGCACGTGCATTGAATGTTCATTTCTCAACCATAAGCCATCTCCAAAGGTGTTGCGTTTATATTTTTGTTGAGTGTATTTTTCTGCTGTGTTATGGCTGTACTTCTAAAGCAATAGAAACACTGTAAGCTTCTTATTCTAAGTGCATCACATTAATTTTCAGTTAATCGAAATTGTTTGGAGAAAACTGCTGTAGCCTATTAATATTGTTATCGGCCTCGGGCTAAACTATCCCTCACCTGCGCATATCTTTGTCTCACCTGTATCGAGGCTGAAGTTCTCACTGGGATCACTGGTGCAGTTTCCGTTGGATCCAACCACACTAAGTGAGTATGACTCACCACAGCGTAGCTGTTCAAACGAGCATGACCTATTTTTGCTGTTGCACACCGTTGCACCACCAGTAAAATTGAGTGCAGTCACCATGTCAAACTGATCTGCTCCATTATTGTCCCATGTTACTGTAGCAATGTTAGTGCTGCACTGCAGTTGTACAGTTGGGCTCTGTGGTTGGCAGGGGGCTGATTGGATACAGATGATAGAAGACTACATTAATACATTTTAAGTGATCGGGATTGGTTTAGAATTGTTGTGAGTAATCTAGTTTACCTGTCTTGATTTGGTAGTCTGAACCCTCAATGACTCCACAGTTAATGTTGGATGTGGTCACAGCAATGCTATAGGTGCGGCCACATCTTAAGTTTAGAATGGTACATGAAGTAGAGCTTGTGTTACAGGAAAGCCGAGTGCCATCCGTACCAATAGCCAGTGCTGTATAGGAGTCTGGGTTGCTTGTACTGGGGTCCCAATGTACAGCTAGCATGTTAGAATTGCAGTCTAACTGTGCCATAACATTACTGGGCAGGCAAGCCGCTGTGACACACATGTGGAGGTGAAACAAAGAGAAAAGTGTTTTACCAATTTTGGCAAGTTTGCAGAAACCTGCTTAAAAAGCATTTGCAGTTTGATTAGTTAACTGGAACAATGTAATAAATTACCTGAGTCAAAATGGATGGTATTGTTATTGCTGCTGTTGCAGGACCCCACTGTGGAAACCACAGTGGCTGTATATGCTTGTCCACAATCAACCTTCACAGAGCAGGAAGTAGTGTTGGATGTACAGGAAACAGTCTGTCCATTGTTTCCCACCACATTAGCAGTATAGGAGTCTGTTCCTGCACCCTTCAGCCAGCTGATGGTGGCTCTGTTTGTGCCACAGCTAGCAGAAGCAGTAAGGCTACTGGGTGGACAGGGAGCTGTGGATCAACAAATGAGACTCAGATCAATACATTTTTAGTAACCTTTGTTATGCAACAGTATTACTCATCTGATTAGGGTTCACTAAGGTGTTATAATGCCCTCTCATTCAGCAACCTGCAAGGACAATGGAAGTCACTCTTAGTTACAGTTTTCTGTGACATTAGGCAGGGTGTCTACCAAAGAGTTATATTTTCCTTGTGTTTTAAAACAACAGAAGGATGATCAGGAGCTACATGTGTATTTCATGTTTGTTTGTTTTCATGTCTTCACCAGATGGAATTCCTGGAATTTCTTTACTTTTTACTGTTGTCTGTTATTTTACTTTAGGGTTTTATTCCATTCCATATCATCCAAAACACCTCTAACTAAAAATACTGCACCACTGAAGCATCCTCTAACACTCACAGCTACTGTAGGCATTTTCAGGGGGTTGACATATCTTATGGGTTATGTAAAAAAAAATATATATATTTTTATATTTCTATAGTATTTGAGTTTCTGCTATTTATGATATAACATAAAACCAATTGGAAATTAAAACCAAAATGTATGACCACTGCGAAGGTTGAAAGGCACTCTGTGGTGTTATTGACCCAAATGTTTGTATATTTGAGAGTACAAGCCATCACACGTGTTCAGACCCATCTGCGCATCGCAGAACACTGTTTCAATGAGAACCAGAGCTTCAGACGGTAGTTGCTGTGATGTGATTTAATTTACAAATTTGTTGATTTTGCCTCCTCCATATTGAATGTTGCAATTTCTTCCATTCATAGTATGGACATTGAGTGAGCCAACTTTGCCCTAACAAACTATATACGTATATATATTGTTTTTTAACTTATTTGGTTTGTAGTCTTGTAAAAATCAGGATAATGTACAATATGCATAAAATAAAAGACCTGATCATCATGTCTGGGGTTATTTTGCTGTGATACCTGGTTTACCGTAGATTTTTCCATACATATTTGACAAAATAAGCAGACTAATGTTGTTTGTAGCTGTTGTGAAGATAACTGAAAGCATTTGTACCTGTGTAGATCTGCGTTGGGCTTCCGTAAGGACTGGTGCAGGTGCTGTCCTGAGCAGCCGCTTGTACACTGAAGCTCATTCCACAGTGCAACCCTGTCAGAACGTACGATGTTTGTGTTGTGTTGATTGTGGAGTTCAGGCCATCCACCTGATGAATGAACAGGATGTAATTGACTCTAGACTGTGGGCTGGGGTCCCATGTAATGCTGATGTCACTCGTAGCACAGTTGGTATGACCGGCCAAATTCGAGGGTGGGCAAATAGCTAAAAGAATGAGGAATTGGGTCAAAATCAAACACTAGTAAACTAATTGGATAGCTTAATTTGTGTGTAATGCCACAAATCATACAATACTTTGTGTTCTGTTTCCTGACCTGATCTGAGATTGACAGGTGTGCTGGGTCGACTCTGGCAGCCACGCTCCACCGTTGCCACCGTAACGGTGTAGTTCTCACCACAGTGCAGATCACTAAAGCTGCAGTTGGTGCTGCTGGAGGTGCATGTGTGGGTCTGGCCATCTTTACCCGTTGCCATGGCAATGTAACTTTCAGCATTCTTGGCAGCAGTCCAATGAACAAGCCCCACATTACCATTACACTGAAGAGAAACTTGGACATCACTTCCAGGACATGACCCTAGAAGGGTGTTAAGGGAAATAAACAAGATCAAGTAACTAGACTAAAACGATGCAGCAAAACCACTGGACCGTCCTTCATACAGTAAGTGGAACTTAGGGTTCAAAACTTCTTACAAAACTGTATGAAACTGTAAAAAAAATGTATACTTTTTTTCACAATGCTCAAAATCCTAATTATTTAAATTGCTGGATGTCACAAATATATCTTTTGTTAAAATAGATTAACAATTATTTCCACTTTGTCTTCAATGATTTTAAAGGGGTCATATGATGCAATTTGAAATGTTCCTTTCTTTTAAGGTGCTGCAAAATGTTAGTGCATAGATAAGATCCCTAAAGTTGCTGAAGACCAAAGTGTCAAACATTATTTGTACAGCAATTTGTACCACATTTGTGGAATCTGCCTATACACACCTGCATTGAAAGTGTAGGGAGCAGACGGGAACCCAGTGCACGTCTGAGAGAAGGGGGTGATTACAATGTCATAGGTCTGACCACAGTGCATGTTGGGTAGTTGACAACCGGTGCCAGTGACGGTACTGTACTTGATATCCCCATCCTGTCCCACAGCAGTGACGTTATAGCCCACGGCACCAGGACTTCCCTCCCAGGACACCACAGCGGTGTTGTTCAGACACTGTAGTCTTACTGTCACATTCTTTGGTGCACAAGGTGCTGAGAGAACAGGAAGTATGTTCTCAGAGTATTTTCTTTGCAAATGCTTATTTATTAAAACTAATTTCTTATGTAATTTAAATATAAAAATGTACATAAAAAGAGGCTTGCATAAATGTTATGATTAATAAAGATTGTGGAAAATGGTCATTAAAATATTTATTTCATATGATATGTCTAAATATTCAGGGAAAGTGTTGCATGAGGGCTGTGTTTACAAGTGATCACCTGTCTGCAGCTGCATGTAAGCTGCTTGGCTGCTGTTGCAGTGTCCAGAAATTGCTTCCACAGAGACATTATAAAGACTTCCACATCTCAGCGAATTGATGGAGCAGTGGGTTTGGACTGTGCTGCAGGAGCCTGAGTGACCGTTCGTCTGCGCAAGCACATAGAAGCTTTCTCGACCCAGACTGTCAGTCCAGCTCAGCTCTGTGCTGGTGCCGCAGCTGTAGTTAGCGCTCACTTGAGCAGGGGTGCAGGGGGCTGGCAAATAGTAACAGTAGAGCACTTTTATTCAGCTCTGGATGTTTATTTTGGCCTGGCTGATTTGTCAGTCTGTCAGTAATGCAGTAGACCATTGACCTTTCATTTAATTGTTAATTAATTATACAATAAAGGTACACTCTAACTTTTGTGTCTTGTTTGTTTATAGATATTTTAATAAAGCACACACAAATGTATATATATATATATATATATATGTGTGTGTGTGTGTGTGTGTTTGAAAAAAAAATGGCTAATGATGCAGAAATGAAAGGTGCTGTAATAGATTTTAACTGACTTGGCATAAAGATATAAAATATGTACAGTGCTATGAAATGCAGATTATTTCATACATTCATACTGATGTTTAATTACAAATATGTTTTAAACCTACCTGTGGTAATATTGAATGGAGCACTAGGTGCACTCTCACACTGAGGGCCCTGGGCCACACCATATACAGTATATGTCTGACCACATAGCAAGGCATTCAGAGAACAGTTGTTTGAAGAAGAGCTGCAGGTGGCAGTTTGTCCCAGGACAGAGGTGGCACTGACACGGACACTAACAGCATCTGGGTCCTTAAGCCAGGACACCAGGGCCACATTGGTGCTGCAGTTCAGTGAAGGAAGGCTCATTGTCGGTGGACATGGAGCTGAGACATTACACAGGAAGAGAAAACAAGGGAAATGAAGTCAGATTAGGCTAAACTGAACCAATCCAATCTGAAGCGAAGCATGTGCTCTTCATACCCGACTCCAGCATAGTGCTGGCCCGTGCTGAGTTGTTGCAGGTTCCATCATCAGCAAGCACTGTGACATTAAAAACCTCTCCGCAGAAGATTTGCGTGAGGTCACAGGAAGTGGCTGAGGTTCGACAGGAAGAGGAAGGAATGCTCTGATTCTGTGCTTGTGCCAGGACTGTGTATGTGCTGGCACCAGCGGCAGCGTGCCACGACACATTTACTGTACGAGAGTCACACTTGAGCACTGCATTCACACTCGCAGGGTCACAGGGAGCTGGAAAAGAGCAAAAAAACAGGCCAACAGAGACATTATAAACTCTTCTAAGCACTATTGGTCACATTCTAAGGCAGCATTACATGTCTCATTGTCTAAGAGGACAATCACAGAAAATGATAAGTTCAGAAATCTTTTTAGTGCCATTTGAATTTTGTTTTTTTCTAAAATTAGCATTTTATATATCTAGGTTTAGTCATTTTAATTTAATGGAAATAAATAGGTTCTATTCTTTGCCATTCATGCAAAATAACTGAACAAAAACATAGCCCAGCCTCACAGCAATTCAAACTAATTTCATGAGGTGGTCTCACTTGTACAAATTTATGTAATATTTGCTAAATCGTGTGTATTTTACAAGTTGTCAATTTGTATTTGTATGAACGACCTACACCTAACTTCACCCTTAAACCTATGCATTACTGGGGTTTAGACAAACCATGCAAAACTGTACAAATTTGTATGAATTCGTACAATACGTCCAAATTGGTTGTGAGATAGCATTGAGGAGCCTGAGAACTTTTGCATCTGACCTCATCAAATATAGTTGACATAATTGCTAAAAAGTGTCAGTAAAAATATTTCAATATAGTTAAAATGTGCAAATACTTAGCTTAGCACTTCATCAGCCAAATAAAAAACTATTGGTCTTAGCGTTATATCAGTTGACCACTAATCATTAGCTTAGCGATGTGCTCACGTTAAGGTGAACTGGATTGTGTTTTTCTACCTGCTGTGACAGAGACGTTGGGGCTGACTGTACTGTTGCATTGGCTGTCCAGAGAGATGACATTCAGAGTGTAGGTTTGTGCACAGGTTAAGCCCCTGAAGAAGCAGGAAAGGCCAGATGTTGCACAGGATTCTTGGTAATGGTCCGGGCCTGTCAGAACGCCGATGTAAGATAAAGCTCCAGCTGCCAGGCCCCATGATGCCCTCACTGTGTTATTTACACACTCCACATTAGCATGGACTGATGTGGGAATGCACGGCACTACCAGAACAGAGAGACAGAAAGAATTTTTGATTTGATTTTTAGGTGACATGTCTCATTTTTAAATCACAGTGTCATCAGATCTGTGCTCGAGAAATCTCACCTGTTTGAATGGGACGGGTTACGGTCTCTGGTCCTTGACACTCTCTGTTGTTTGCTGTGACAACAGTGGTGTAGTTCTTACCGCACTGCAGGCCAGAGATGATACAACTGGAGCCCATTGAGGTACAGCTGAGAACAGCGCCACCTGTAGTCCTGGCAAGGACTGTGTAGTTTAAAGCTGTGAGACTGAGAGCCCAGCTTACAATGAGGCTGTTAGAGGCACAGTCCAGGGATCTAGACACACTCTGAGGGGCACACGGTGCTAGGAAACAACACACGAGGAGAGAAAGAGATACTCTATGCAATGTTCTGGGTTCATAAGAGTGATAGGGATTGATTAAGAAAGTTGAAACATTATTATTACTTTCGATATGATACCTGTCTCGTGTCTGCTCTCAACGCTGTCTGGACTTTCACAGCTTCCGTCAGAAGCAGTTACGACAAACACATACTCCTGTCCACAGTGCAGGCCATTTAACTGGCACCCTGGAGTTCTGGCATCACACGTCACAGTGTGGCCATCTCTGCCTGAAGCCCTGCCTCTGTAGGACACAGCGTTAGGGCTGGAAGTCCAGGACAGAGTGGCGGAGTTGGTACTACAGTTCAAAGTGCTCTGGACGTTAGTTGGTGGGCAGGGAACTATTTACCAAGAAAAAGAAGGAAACTAAATGTAACATTCCCTTTAGACAAAAGTCAGTTAAATCAAGATGTTTCCATCCATTCCATGGATTTTGGTTTTCTTTGTGCATATACAAATATGTTTTGATATATCAAAACATATATACAGTACTGTGCAAAAGTTTTAAGCCACTTATTTCCACCAACAAAAATAGTTTTAAACATCAGTTTACATTCCAAACATTATTTTTGTAATTATTTGTAGTAATGCAGTGGGATTATTGTCTGCACAAGGAGTCTGATAACAGCCAGTGCTCCGCACAGAGATCTGATCTGATCATCATCCACTCTACATCCCTACCCTGATAACCTCACCTGTGCGCAGTGTAACATTCTGACTCTTCCAGCTGGAGCAATTGCCATCTATAGCCATCATGCTGATGGAGTACACACTGCTACAGTGCAGGTCAAGGAGGCTACATGTTGTCGTGTTGGAAGAGCACTTTGTACGATGCCCATCATCACTCACAGCAACAGCAATGTAGGACTGAGCACCATGGCTTACACTCCATGATACATCAACTGTGCTGCTACCACAGGTCCGTCTGGCTGTCACATTAGTGGGCACACATGGCACTAGTGGGACAGATTCAAAATCCTTAGCATGCAGTAACACAAAAAAGCAGCACTGAAGGCAAATGACGATACAAAACTAATGTTAGTGAACAAAACAGCGCCTCACCCTCTCTCACCACTAGAGGTGAACTCAGCATGCTCAGACAGGAGCGGTTGTAGGACCTGGCCTGTACAGAGTACGAATCGCCGCACTTCAGATTGGTCACATTACAGGAAAGCGAGGTAGAGTTGCAGTAAACCAGCTCTCCAGAGGTCTTGGAGACTACAGTGGTAATATAACCCTCAGCATCTTCTGTTCTGTCCCAGCTGAGTGAGAGATCACCTGAGGGACACTGCACCTCAGCCCGAACATTTGCTGGACCACATGGCACTGTGGAGAAATAATTGTATCTATGTTAGAATCTAATGGTATAGAAGGAGTTTAAAAGTCCTTCAGAGAAGTCTTCTGGTTTTCCTAAGTTTAATAACAAGAGAATACACAACAAATCAAGATTTTGGGGTGCTTGCCAATGCAAAATGTCCAAGCACAATGTTATGGGTGATGGATGGGCCAATGTCCTGCAGAATTTAGCTAAAAAATTGATCAAACTTGCCTGCCTGTAACATTCTAGAGAAATTAATTAGTTTCTTAAAGGAATTTCTCCTAAAAATGATTATTATTATCATTAACTTATGCCCTTTGTCATAACAAACCCGAAGGCCTTTGAAGTTTGAGAGATTTTTCCCTCCATTTACAATTAATGCAACTACCACCTTCAAAACATGCATGTAAACTGCATGTTGGAGTCATTTTAACAGAACAATGCTGAAGTTCATGCTTTGAATAAACATAATGTCATCATTCATTGGTGTGAATGCAAATATTATTATCATTCGAACTGGACAAAGCCGCACTTACCAGACTTCATTTGTATGGCCTGGGAAGGCATACTGGGACAGATTCCATCATGGTAAATGACACTAATGTCGTATATTTGGCCACACTTCAGATTGGGGATCCGGCAGCTGTTGGCAGTGGTGCTACAACTGAGAAGACCACCAAGCTTGTCCTCCATGGTGGCAGTGAAGGATATCATACTTCGAGTTCCCAGCCAGCTCACCAGTGCCTGGTTCTCTTGACAGTCCAGAAGAGCTTCTACACTCCCAGGGGGGCAGGGAGCTGAGAGAGGGGGTGGGAAGTTGATTATGAGGAGTCAGACATCAAGGTAACAGCACTCTTGTATTTCTTTATGTGTTATACCTGTTTCTACACTGATGGTGTCACTGACGGAGCTATTGCAGTTGTTGTTGGATGCAATCAAAGAGGCTTTGTATATGGATCCACAGCGGAGCCCGTTGAACTTGCACTTAGTTTCTGATGAGATGCAAGTGTAAGAAGTCCCAAACTGATCCACAGCCGTGGCAAAGTAGAAAAAAGCACCTAACGAAGCCTCCCATGTCAGAGTGATGGAATTTGAACCACAGTCCATCAATGCAGACACATTTTGAGGTACACAGGGGGCTGGGAAGAAAAAAAAACACACATTAGAACATGTAAGGCATGTTTAAATTATCATATATGTATACAGCAAAAAGATTAACTTGAGTGCGGATTGCAGAACACTGTCAGAACACTGTTCTCGGCATCACAATCATTTTTAAAATCCTGGTTAGGGTGTGATGGTGAGTTGAAGGTGTGTTTATAAAATGATAGCGGGTGGTCTTCAGTGAGTATTCATATACAATGTATGACAGTGTTCATTACCTGGCAGTGAGTGGGGCAGTCACAACCCTCCCGGTTTTCATCCAAAATATATTAAATTATATTCCAAGGATGAACAGCTTTCACTGGTTTGGAACAACATTGGGGTAAGTTATTGCACGTCCTGATTTTGCCAAGTACTATGTGTCCCTAAGTCAACATATTTTTGTCGATAACATTTTAATGCAAAAATATATTATATTATATAACCTTTACAACCATATCTCTACACCTAAACCTACCCTTACCCATGAGTAAAGCCTAAAATCATATTTAATGATGGATGACTGACACTGATGTACAAGCACCAAACACTGATTGTATGCCTAAACTTCACAAAAGCTTGTTGTCCCAGGGTCAACATGTTGCACTTGGCAAAATCAGGTTAGCGGTTAGTGATTAATGACAAAATATTGATTTTGGGGTGGACTAACACTTTAAGGGCCAGATTTGCCAATATCTTGCACCAATGCAAACCCTTTTCTGACATTAAAAACTACTTTTAGGATTTACTAAAGACACAAGCAGAAATTGCAGATGAAAGGGCGTGGTTATTTTTATAGCTGATATTATTGCTTGTGCATTTGCAGGAGTTTACCTTTCAGATGCAACATTTATCAGAGGAGAGCATTTAAGTGAATCACGCAAGTTGTTTTACTAAGGTTTACAGCAGTTAATTCAATAGTATTACCACCATTATTTAACACCTCCAAAAATTGCTGCACTTGTGTTGCCGCAGAACCATTTTGCTGAGTTTAGCATGTCCCTGGGTCAACATCTTTGTTTTCATTTCCTCTGATTTTAGGCATTACTAGATTTAGGTGGTCAAAACTAAAATTTTTGATTAAAATGTTGTTCCAGGGTAAACTAAATATATTGACCCAGGAACATGCATAACTCAGCAAAATTAGGACGTGCGTTACCCACAGCGAATTATAACTGGCTGTGCTGGTTTGCAGCACTACACGAGTATCTGCTGCTTTTGGTGATTTGGTCATTATAGATCTAATCTTTGACTGCATTCTTTAATTTGCCAATAGATCACCCCCAGAATTTTCCAGTCCAGTTGTTCTTGTTGTGGGATTTACAGGATTGGATTTTGGATTGTGGGGAAAACTTGATGTCAGCGGGATTGCGGAACCTTCTTGGTGTGAGACAGAAGTGTACCCTGGCAGTCTAATCATGTGTATGCTCCCATATTTGTCCACCAGGAGGCTTTGCCACTCACCAGTCTGGCCTACTTCTCCCAGAGACAGAACACTGGAGCACTCGTTATCTGAAGCAGTGATTAGCATGGTAAGGCTTTCACCACAGTTTATGCCGGAGATTGTGCAGCTCTGTGTCAGTGAGCTGCATATATAATGGCTCTGATTTCCACGGTTTCCAAAGGCCTCCACGGTGTACTGCAGCGCTCCATCAGCACCTTCCCAGCTGCTGGTCAGAAGACCTGTCTGACAGTCCGTTGATGAGTGCATGTTCCATGCTTGACAAGGTGCTGAGGGGTGAGATTATGGGAGCACAATAAGGTATTAGCTTAAAATCAAGATTTAGGTTTACTTATAGTCAAAATTAATACACTTTGACAGCAAATGTTTATTGTTACCCGTTCGGATTTGCATCGTTGAACTGGTTGCAGTGCTACACTGCTCTCTGACGGATGATGATGAAGACCCGGAGACGGTGAAGTTGTAAAGGCGTCCACAAGAGGTGTCGGTAAAGAAGCAGGATCTTTCTGTGGTCATACATTCCATTACCTTGCCAGTGGAGTCCACGCCCCTTGCATAGTAATAAGCTGAGTAATTGTTTGGAGCCCAGGAAAATACAATGACATTGCTGCTGCATTCCCGGTATAGCATGAGATCGGATGGGGCACAGGGAACTGTAAGTGCGTGTGAAAATAGACAGATTACATTTTAGTCAGACGGAAGTAAGAACAAGGAAAATGGGCAATACACAGCAGTCCCTGGTGACTTTAGTCTTAATCTTATTATTTGCATTTCTGTAATGGGTTTCAGTGTATTGTTACCACAGTTCTTGCTACTCTGGAAAGATTGTTGCATGTAACAAAGACCACATGTATCAAAAAAAGTGATATTCTCCTGAGATTGTATTTTCCCTGGCAGAGAACAGGGTGTGTACCAGCTCCCTCTCTGGGAATACACAACACCTGCCACAGATCTTGTCTTAATTTATTTATTTATTTTATGGGGGGAATGGATCTTTCATTTCGAGACCTAACTGAAAGTCTACGAAGGAACAAAGAACAGACCCTGTGGAATTTTCTCACATTTAAGACCAGTTTGTAGAAATGTGAAACCGTAGCCCAGCTACAGTCCTATATTCAGGAAACATATTCTGAACAATCTGAAAGTAAATGCTTCTAGTTTCAAGCGTTCAAATGCATTGCATTTTTAGCGTTGTCAGAAGTCTCACTATGTTTGCTCAACTATTGCAAGAGCAAGGACTTTTTCCCATACATTTAGTAACCAACCATAATACAATTAATAAAAAAATACCAATAAAGTGGATTAGCGCCACTCTATCACTCTCACATGACATTCCACCTTTCATGACTTTACAATCAAGATAAATAGCAATAACTTGGAAGCATCATATCTTTCATGTAACAAATACACCTCTATTGAATAAAGAACAATTTCTCGCTTCCCACCCAAACTGTGACCTGGCTCTTTGTATATGAACACAAATCTACCTAAATTGGGTCAGCATAAAAGAAAAGATCACTTGCTGTTGTGAGGCTATTCAAAACAACCCATGGGAGACAATTCTATCTCAAGGGACAGCGTGACTTCTCTTGTTGTGGATCTGGTGTCTTTAAACATGCATGAATAGAGGGCATTGACAATCAGAAGTGCAGGGTATAGATATCCAGGATGCACACCACAATGCTGATTCTAGTTCAGATTAGTTTCCCTGAATGGCACCAGTAAGGTTACGAAAGCTAAATTAGAGACAAACGTCTGGGATTTTGTTGTCCCAACTTCTCACCTGTTTGGAAGGATGTGATGGCATTGCCGGTGCTCTCACAGTTGTCTGACAGGGCTGTGACTTGTACCATGTATTTCTCCCCACATGTTAGATGTTGGATTTCACATTCAGTTCTGCTCGAGGTGCAGGAGAGAACTGTACCGCTCTGACTTATGGCAGTGGCATGATAGCTAGTGGCTCCAATCACAGCTGTCCAGGAGACCACAGCAGACGCACTAGCACAAGTGTAGCTTGCCGAGACTGATGTCACTGGACCCAGAGCTGGCAGAAAGAGAGGATTTCCAAATTCTTTAACAAAACTAAATTTGAAGTTAATTTAAATGATTAACTAAAACATCCACATGGGTACTATTATACCAGACAAAGCAAAGAATTCCAATAGTTCCCCACAATGACTAGCTTTTCTGCTACCATTTACAGCTGAACTTGATTTACCCAGGTAAGACATGTTTATCTTTGTAGGTCATGGAACAAATGATCAGATTTAAGGTTTATGGCAGTTTTGTCCAACAAGACCGTAGGGTTTTTGTAAGGGTTTCTATAGCTCTATATGTTAATGCAAATATTTTAATGTTAATCTAAGGTTAACACAATTAGTAGTTTTTAATAACATTTAATAACATCCTGTTTTCTATACTTCTAGAGAGTCCACTGCTTCCGCACTAGAAGTGGTTTTCTTGTTCTTTATTCCACATAAATGGTACCTTACTGAAGGACCCTGAGTTGTGTCTTGTTTTATAACAGGTAAAATTTTCAAAAGACAGCAGGTATGAACAATATGTGGTGTTTTGAAATTCAGTATTAAAGCTCATCCCTCTTATGCCTATTACAAGTCTTGCCTCTTCACATGCTTCCTTTTTTTAGTTTTGACTCTGGCTTTTAATCTAATATCTTATCTATTGTCATTTTAATACCTTAACCTTAATACCAGGTATAAAAAGTACTTGTCAACTTTTTTTCTGTCTGATGTCAGTGGTAGGTTAGGGTTAGGTGTCTTATTTTCATGGACCAAAAAAGGATATCCATTGTGCACCATTGGATCTACAGTACCATCAAATACGACAACAAGGTAACTATAAAGGTCTGTTACAAACAAACAAATGAAAACTGGTTTGCTTACTGCTTGTGGTATAGTTGACCTGCCTGGGCTCTCCAGGTTCCAAGAGTGCATTAAGTGAAGACACTGAGATTTGGTATGAAGAACAGGGTGAAATGTTCTGCAAATCCAGTGTGGTGCTAAACACAGAGCTTGAATATGTTGTAGTGTTTAGCGAATTCCAATTCCTGACTGTAACTTGGTAGACTAGAACCTTTTCCACGGCTTGCCAACTGATGTGAGCTGACTGGGGCCCCAACTGTAGTACAGTAATCACCGCTGGGGGCTGTATCACTGAGAGTCAAGACATTGGCAAATGGTTGTTAATTTTTATCTTCGTAAAAGTAAGCATATATCTTCCAATGTGATTTTTTTAATGTGATTATCTTCACTTACATGTAGTAACGGTCCGTATTCTGCTTCTCGCTCCTAGCCCTCCACCATTAGACGTTACCACATAACAGTCATATGTAGTTGCTGGTCGAAGATTTCTGATCGTTACATTATTGTTTGTAAAAGACAGGTTGTAACGTTCCCCGGTCAATGTTGAATTTATCACCAAAAAGTATTGTTGCGCTGTTTGTACCAAGTCCCATTCTAGCAAGATGGTTGTACTTGATAGTGCTTTTGAAAGGTTTATCTGAGACGTAACCGGTGCTACAGAAGAAACAAAAGGGAAAAAGTGTTGTTATCATATCATCTGCAGATAATTTCTTGATGTTGTGAAGAAAGCTGTATCAAATTTGATTTGTTATCTGTTCATTGTGTTTATATCATTTTTTTCTATTATTAATAAAACCTTGATTGCAGGCTTGCATACATTTAAACACTGAAGAAGAAAAAAAAACAAAACGACAGCAAATTACCTGTTATTGCCAATTTTGTGTCCGTACACAAAGAATTATAATTCTGAAACCCTTTAAGTATGACCCTGTACCATGTGCCCGCCTTCAAACCAAAAACCTCTTTCACTGACGTGCTCCCTGGGACCGACACTACAACTGGACTGGTGTTTGAGTCGTTCACAACCCGAAGATCCAAAAAATAATTTGTTATTCCCGGGAGTCTGTTCCACTGAACCAACAGCGATGAAGCCGTAGGAGAGCTTATAGAAACGATGGTGCATTCTGGAATAAGAAATTATCATGAATTTATTCTCCAATCATAAATAATTGGAGAATACTATATATGCATTGATGTGTAACCAAATTTGTTTAAAAAAAAAGAAAAGAATATTATTTTTACATATAATGAAAATAATATCGGTATTACCACCACTATTTATAGCTCACTAATAATTAATGATATTGGTATAATAATAAAATGTTTCTAATATCAGTATAATTCATTTGTACAAAAGATTGAATGTTCTTTGCATCAAGTAAAGTTGCAAAACATGAAGGTGCTGTTTATTATCTTATTATGATGATACCATCCATCTCACAATCCCCTACTAACAAGAGCATGTCACACCTAAATACAATCACAAAATTAGGCCTGATAAAAATGCAACACGACTGCTGGACTTGTCCTAAGTCACAAATGCAAACTTAGCTTACCTTGTGCCTGAGTGGTCCATATCTGTCAAAAAAATAAGAACAATAAATAATAATAATAATTACACAAGGATTTTATACACGTAATCATATGTGAAAATTTTATTTGAACAAACTTGTAAATCTACCTGTGTTAGAGTAGCTAAAACTACAACACCTAGTGTTTCCAGCACTCGCATCTTTGACAATACCTGAAATAGTGGTTTACATGGCAGTCAGACACAAAAGTGCTTTGGATTCTTTTGAGCGTTAGATTGGCCAATCAGCTGAGCCCAGGGGGGCAGTCCTCTCATAGATGAGTCCCTGATCACCTGCGAGATATGAGAGGATAACAGAAAGAAGGTAAAGTGGGAGGGACTGATGGGAAAAAATTCTCAGTTTTTTCAGGTGGAACTGAGAAACAAATCATCATCATCATCATCATCATCATCATCATCATCGTCACCTATTAGAGTTAGTCAGCTTTCATGAACCGGCACTTTAGCTTATGTGAAATCTTTTCAGAACTGAACTTATGTGTGAAATAAAAACTGTTCTGAGATTCAGAACTTCTGCCATAGGTATGCAAGGCATCTAGATAAGAATCCTGCTTCGTTTACATGGAGCACAGAAACACTGAAGTAGACATTTATGTTTGAGTTAAATGGCAAGGGAGTATTTTGTTTAAAAAAAATGTATTGAAAATTGACTCACCTTTAGGTCATCCAAAATGTAGATGAGTTTGTTACTTCATCAGATTTAGAGAAATGTAGCCTTGTAGCAGTGGATGCTCTGCAGTGAATGGGTGCCACCAGAATGATAGTCCAAACAGCTGATAAAAACAACACAGCAATACACAAGTAATCTACACCACTGCAGTCCATCAGTTAATGTCTTGTGAAGTGAAAAGTTGCTTGTTTGTAAGAAGCAAATGATCATTTACGTTTTAAACTGTCACTTTTGGGTAACATGCTACTCTATAATCTGCTTCCTCCAGTGAAGTACATCCCCTGTTGTTTTTCTTTGCTAATTCAGATGTGATGTTTTTTTTGTTTGTTTTTTTTTTGGAGGAAGGAAACATTACTATGGATTATAGTTATAAAAATTTCTTAATGGCAGATCTGACTGGACAGACAAGCAGCTTTCTACTTCAAAAAACATTAACTGATGAACTGGACTAGTGTGGTGGTGGTTGTATTGGTGGTTACTTGCAGATTATTGATATTTTTTAGCTGTTTGGTTTCTGATTACACCCATTTACTGCAAAGCAAATAATACTGAATCCCAGATTAAATTTATTTTTCATGCAGGTATTTCACAATAGACCCCTAGGTCAACAGTGTAATTGTAAATGTAATTACAGAAACTAATTAATTAGATAAAGGTATTTTTTTTTAAATATAAGTACAGTGTAAAATCATATGTGTACAAAAAGTCCATTGTATCAAATAATTAATTTAAAGTAGTTAAGGCCACCCATAAAGTGGGACTGAACATATCTTCTTGACTTAAATTGATCTTGTCCACTTCTGTAGTTATTTCAAATGTTGTATGAAGATGAATATGACGGTTGCCACATTAGCGAATTTTATGAGCATTCAGCTTAACCCAGAAATAAGTGTTGTGTAAAATATCCTCATATAAGCCTTTATACGTTTTTATCTCTAAAGCTGCAATGTGTAATGAATATGGCAGGTGAGAGATCCCTTGCTCTATTTCACGCAGGGAACAAAGGCCTGGAACAGAAGGACTTGACCCGTTACAGATGCAGATAACTGACAGGGAGGAGCTGACAGCTTTGAGACCAAGGTGATGGTGAAACCAAAGCAATCTGTGTTAACTTTGGAAACTGGGTCTCAGAGAGAACAAATACATTCAATGTATGTCACTTTATGAGCCCTCAACGGGCCACCATAGCGTGATTGCAAGTGTGACACTGTTTTATGAAACATAAAAGTTCAATAAACAAAGTGCGAACGGAATTAATATTGACACAGTTTGTTTTAATGCTCAAATGTGCTAGAAAATAGCAATGTTCTTACTTGAAAAGAAAGAAATATCCCTGCACTTTTAGCGTACTTCAAATCTTAAAAGTGTACTTAAAAAGATAATGTAATTTTAATTTAATTTTTTACAGTATAAATGTGCAGCAATGACACTTTAAAATAAAGTATTACAAATAGGCTAGGTAGGTGCACTTAATCCTGAATAAAAAGTGAATAATCCTTAATCCTGATGAAATAATACATTTATGTATGTATGTGTGTATTTATTTATTTATTTTTATTTGTTTTTTATTGATCGATTGATTTAAACATTCATTCATGTTTTAAATTGAACAATTGAATTAAATATAATTTTTTACATCTTTTAATGCTGATATAATCAGAGAATGGCATTCATAAGTGTGGTATGTTGGTATGTATTGGTATGTATAGTTGGTAAGATGTAAATAACATACTTTGTCATTTTTACCATGATTTTCTTTTAATGACACGTCTATGAATTGTCCCAAGTGTCCAATGGTGGGTGTAGGTGTGTATATATATATATATATATATATATATATGTGTATATATGTATATTGATTCAGATTCGGTTTTCTCCCTTCTACTAAAATCCAGGATATGATTCCATTGTTTTTCAATTTAAGATTTAATCCTTAATAGTTCAAATGAAGGAGGCTGTTTTGTATTTGTAGCACTTATATTTCCACGATCTCCTGATCTACATTGCCACTGTACTGTCCCTGAAAAGCTATGTTTTCCCAATTAATTCTCCTCCCACCAGATTTCTACGGTCTCTGGTCTAACAATGTCTAAAAATGAATCAGCCCAAGGAAGATGTTGAATAAAGGATGAGGGTTTCCTGTGTGTTTGGTGTCTTCAGTGCATAAAGTTATTCAATTTAGGTCAAATTCAAATCTGACTCCATTTTATTGAGTCTGACTAGAAACTTAAATTTGTTGTTTGTCTATTTCGAAATTAGTATACTTCTGATATTTGGTTATTCTAGTTAACTCACAGTCAATTCTAATTCTCAAAGATGAATCTAAAAGTGAAATATACAAACCGGACCTTAAGAAATACATAGTATAACGTTTCTTGCTACAGAATCGCCCCGATCATTTTGCAATACTTCCTTAAGTACCTAAGACAGCCATCCCCTGAAAAGCAGACAGAAACTAACACCATGACCTTTTGGGACAGATGGTCATTTGTATGGAATACCCTGGGAGAGGGCACACCCATTGAAGTAAACAAACCATCTCTAAAATCTTTAGATCTTTATTACCTTTAAGATTACTTCTGTAGAAATGAAACCATTGTACCGGTGAGACATTTCAAATGATATCAGACATGACTTTCTCTTACACTGGCATTTTCATATAATCATATTGAGCAAGTTAAGTAGAAGGAAAGATGGGTGGAGGGTCCTGTATTTCCCGCTAATCGGATTTTTCTAAGTGCAAGATGTCCCTGGGTCAACATCTTATATTTTTGCATTAAAATGTCAGCTAAATGGAGTCAGCTAAATATGTTTTCCTAGGGACACAGTACTTGGTAAAATCAGGACGTGCTGTGTTTGTATTGTCTCTTTCTCAGGAGAGGTTCTTTCATCCTTACAGATATCAACAACAAGTGGATCACCAGGTGATCAGGTGGATCAGCTAGTGAGAATGAGTAAAATCACATCCAGCACCCGGGTGACCAGCACTGGAGTTCCTCAGGGCTGTGTTCTCTCCCCACTGCTCTTCTCCCTGTACTCCAATGACTGCACCTCTAAAGACCCCTCTGTCAAGCTTCTGAAGTTTGCAGATTACACCACACTCATTGGCCTAATCCAGGACGGTGACGAATCTGCTAACAGACAGGAGGTTAAAGAGCTGGCTGTTTGCTGCAGTCTTAACAACCTGGAGCTCAACACGCGTAAAACAGAGGAGATAATAGTGGACTTCAGGAGGAACCTCCTCCCCTCACTCACCATCATTGACAGTGCTGTGACCACCATCATTGACAGTCATTCAGGTTCCTGGGCACCACCATCTCTCAGGACCTGAAGTGGGACACTCACATTGACTCAACAGCCCAACAGAGGTTGTACTTCCTTCGCCAGCTGAAGAAGTTTAATCTGACACAAGAGCTGCTGGTACAGTTCTACACAGCAATCATTGAGTCTATCATCTGCACTTCTATAACTGTGTGGTTCGGCTCAGCTACCACATCTGACCTCAGACGACTGCAGAGGGTAGTCAGGACTGCTAAGGGAATCACTGGGTCATCCCTCCCCACTCTCCAAGATCTGTACTTATCCAGAGTGAGCAAAAGGGCTAAGAAAATCACTCTGGACCCCTCACACCCAGCACACTCCCTCTTTAATCTGTTGCCATCTGGTCGATGCTACAGAGCACTCAGCACCAGAACATCCAGACACAGGAACAGTTTCTTCCCCCAGGCAGTCCATACCATGAACACTTAATAACATTGTCATCTTTGCACATACATGCACAAACTCTTCACACCTGTTCTTACTTAAATAGTCTATTTTATTTATTGTGATTTGTGCTACTTGCACACTTCTTTGTATATGTGTATATTTGTACACTATTTTGTATATTTGTATATTATTCTTTTTATTACCTGTGTCTTGTCCTGTCACTGCCATTCTGTTGCACTGCAGAGCTTTGTCACAGAAACAAATTCCTCGTATGTGTTAAGATACCTTGCAATAAAGCCCAATTCTGATTCTAAAGTACACCAGTCAAATAAACTACTTTCTTGATCCTTCCACTATTATGAGAACCAAATGTAGGGTAGTATTTTACTAGTAAATTCAAACCTTGTTTGAACATTTTTGTGGTCACCATAAGGTAAATAGCTAATAAATCACACAGAATTATTATTTTTTTTTATCTAAAAATGCAGGTTAGTGTAAATAAATAAAAGTAGTGTCATATTGGTTTAGTAAAACACAAGGAAGAGTAAAGCACTCTACTTTTGACAAATACAAAACTCTGAAGTTCATTGAAGAATTCTGATGGTGGAAGTACTGTATCAGATTCCTTAGAACTTTTTTTTTGAAGTGTTTAGAACTTAAAGCAATGCTCTTTGAGAAAAAAAGTGTTTCGAATAACACAACTATCAAGCCGTTTCTTAAATTAACAGTTTGATTGTCTTCAACTTCCGTCATTTTACCCACAAAAATGCCGAGGCCACAGACAAAAGGCCTCGTGACAATGAAAGGTGTTTAATGTTGAGAGTATACAGTAGATCGTGAATATCTTCGCTCTGTTGTGTGCTGACTCATTCTTGCTTTTTTCCTGAGGGCTAAAGGATAAAGGGTTCGAATTAACAAGCAACCTAAAGCGTCGACATTGAGCTTTCTGTTCGTGAGATTGAATGTCGATTAGCTACTCAAATACTCCACGTTCTGCTCGATCTGAGAAACATGATTTGGTTGATTGTTGGGTGAACAAAGAAACTTGAAAAAGTCAGCATGTTTACTGATGTTATTGGATACTCGCTGCCACACAGGAGATTCATATAGAAGCATGCATTGCCTTTCCCAGAGGATTGGGAACACATTTGTTACTGTATTTGATGACTGGGTGGTCCAATATTATACGATTGCAGCCTGATTTATGGAAAAGTATGGAGATAATAAAGCAAATGAAAACAGACAAGTCTAAATAGTAAAGAAGTGATGTCTCTTATAAGCTGCTCTCAGTAACTTATAATCATTTCAAATTGTTAATTTTTACAAATCATATGAAAAAGGAAAGCCTCCCAACATTCCCAGAGGCTCATCAACATGTTTTCTGGTTCTCAGACCCAGAAAGACTCAGTTATATCCATTTTTATAATAATAGCATGACTTTGTATTAAAGGGAGTTTTGTTGGTAAATGAAAATGTGGGAACCATTAACAGAACTCCAAAGGGAATATTTACCATATAAAAGATGTGTCACTACTTCTCAGGCCCAAACACTTTAAGATAACACTCTTTTTCCAGCATTTTTCACAAGCACAAGCATCTCGATTTATTAGCCATATAAAGGGTAGACAACCTCCCCACGAAATCTAATCTCATCACTTTTGATGAATGGCTGCATGTTAATTGTGTCATGCTGAATATTTCAGACATCTTCACTGTCATTCATCCAAAGTAAAACAATTATTTGTTATAAGACCACATTGTATGTAGACAACAGTTACTTAAAGTTGATATAATAATTATATCAACATATAATTATGCATCATAACTAAAATATACAAAAGGTGCAAAGCAAGAGATTGAGAAAAGGAGAACTTAAAGAAATAAAAGCAAACTCAAACTAAAAGCAAGGAGCAAGACAAAACATGAAAGTACAAAGGACTACACAGGACAAGGACACAACACTCAGCCACATCCACAGAGAAAAGGACAGTGAAAAGACAATGACAAAGACCAAGAGTAACAACAGTAAAGTGTTAGACAAGACGAACCAGCCAAGACAATAGGGCAAGAGGAACAATTAATAGGGAGAATAGCACACGAGGGACAGTTGCAACTTGATAATAGTAATTACAACATCCCTTTTTTTTTTTTTTTTTTGAATAAAATAAAAAATATAAATTATTCAAATTACAAATAGAACATAGATAGCAGAACAAATGTTCAAGCTGAGAAATTTTGCAATTTTATGCACAAAATGCTTTCTACTTTAAAGCCTGCTACAGGTCTCAAAATAGTTGCTACGGGAGCATGTTTGAAGATGTCTGGGAATCGAGATAATACGTTTCTGGAGTTGTGGTGTTTTTTGTAATTTTGTCCAATTCTGAAATACACAGGACCTTCCCTGTGTATTTATAAATAAATGTGATAAGGAATTCAAATTATGTAAATATCACTTTGTAAATTTAAGAAAATATTTTTAAACACAAGTAACCAAATAACTCACTGGTAAAAAATGTATTAAGTATTGAGTGAATAATTGTACATTTTGTTACCATGGTTGTTTTGTTGTTAAAGGGAAAGTTAAGCATTGCTTTTGCCTACACTTTTTTCTGTAAATGTTTCATTATTTGTGAAAAGTTTGTGCAGACCAAAGTAAATGATATTCTGAGAACCGTGATTTCCAACAAGAATGTCAAATTTGGACTCGTCTGACCACAGAACACCATAGAACACTTTTTAATGAGCTGTGGCCCCCAGGACACAATGGTGCTTATGGCCCATCTTCACATATGGCTTCCTTTCTGCATGATAGAGTTTTAGTTGGCATTGTGTTTGCTGGCAGTGGTTTCTGGAAGTATTCCTGGGCCCATTTAGTAATGGCAAAGACAGAATCATGTGATGAGTGATGCAGTGTCGTCTGAGGATCTGAAGACCACGGGCATCCAATAACGGTCTTCTGCCTTGTCCCTTACACACAGAGATTTCTCCAGTTTCTCTGAATCTTCTGATTATGTTATGCACTGAAGATTATGAGATTGGCAAAGCCTGTGCAATTTGACAATCTTTTTTTGCACTCTTTCACAGATTGCAGAGCCTCTACCCAACTTTACTTCTGAGAGACTCTGCCTCTCCAAGGCATTGCTTTTAAGCTATAATGATGTTAAAGACCTGACGTCAATTAACATAATTAGTTGCTACATGTTCAAACGAAAGGTGAGAAACTTAAAGGCAGATAATAACTGAGGAATCACTTTGGAAGAACAAAAGAGTCTTTTCTTTTGCAGAAGGATGGTGAACTGGAGAAGGGCAGACGAGATGACCGCAAACCACACTCCACTGATTAGACGAGGAGAGGATACAGCAGACCTGGAGACACACTGAGGATTCAAGGAGCACACTAGGAAGCAAGTGAAATAACTTTCGTGCATACGAGCGTGGACAATGACTAAACTGAAGTGTGTGGTTATAAGTGGTCGTGTTGAGTGAGATCAGGTGGTGATGACAGGTGTAGCTGATTAATACTCAGTTGACAGAGATCATTAAGATGGAGTGAGGGTGGAGCCTGGTTTGGATGTAACAGTTATATTATGAATAAAATATTGGCTTATGTGATATGAAACTCTTTTAGTTTTCATTTCATTAAAATAAAAAAATTCCAATGCTGAAATTAGGGCCGGTTTGCTCCAGCTTAAATCAACACACCTGCTTGGAAGCGGAGTATACCTAATAAGACCTTGATTATTTGCTTCAGGTGTGTTTGATTAGGGTTGGAGCTAAACTCTGCAGGACACCGGCCCTCCAGCACTGAGTTTGATGATCCCTGCTCTACTAGCAGCTGCTCTGGAGCAATGCATTACTCCCTCTGTGCCCCAAGAGGGCGCTTCATCTGAAATACACAATTTCACTTATCTACAGCCATGGCCAAACGTTTTGGCAGTGACATAAATTTTGTGTTCTGCTGCTACAGTATTTGTATTTTTTTCCCCACACGTTTCTATGGTTTACTGAAAAACAATGATAAGTATCATAAGAAAATCATAAGTTTTACATTTGCATTTAGTCATTTTGCAAATGCTTTTATCCACAGTGACTTAATTGGGGAATATATAAAGCAATTCATCTAAAAGAGGCAAACAGACAGAGGAAGTGCTCATAAAACCAAGTCCCAGGCATTGTTCAAATAAGTACAAGCTGGAAAAGGAAAGGAATACTTAAAGAGAAAGTTTTATATACAGTATATATATATAAAAAGAAATAGCATATTGTAATAAAGTTCATTATTTTCTGTAATGTACTGATAAACATTAGACTTTCATATATTTTAGTTTCATTACACACAACTGA
>JAUYWG010000028.1:406807-416859 GCA_034779775.1 Enteromius afrohamiltoni
GTATCAATTTAGGAAGTCTCTCTTCAATGTCTAGTGCAAGGAGATAAATAGAGGTGTATCATGGGCTCTTTTGGGCTCAGTTTAAAGACTTTTTGTGGCAAAAAAAGAGTCCATATTTATACTGTTGACCCTTGTTCTTCATAAACTCTGTAATTCGCTTTGGCATGCACTGGATCTTAGCTTCTGATTTTGAGCAGAATTATGAGAGCACTCACTCACTCACTATCATTTTAAAACATTTAATATAGCCTCATCATGATTATTAGTATAAAGCAGTAATAAAACTGTATTATTAAAATAATAATCTTGTAAATAATCTGTTGACTGCTGATTGCCTGAACTGTAATATTTCTGGAAAAACACTTGACCAACACTTTTTGTACTGTTAATATATGACCACAAGAGGGCACCAACGTTCTTTCAATTCTTTACCTATGAATTCTTCTTGACAAGGTCGTCTTACCTTACGCCCCGCCCTAAGTGAGCAGTCATCAGTTCACCATCATGTGGACTCCAGTGCAGTTGAAGACCAGATATTTCAGATTTTAGCGAATTAGGTTTTTTGTTGTTGGATGTAATAATGAGTATAGCAGACGCAGAGGATTACTTTCATTTTGAAGGCAATGCGCCGATCCTCAGTCTGCCTGAATGCATCAATGTTTTTGTGTGAATCATTCATGATCCAGCTTCATCTACAGGAGTATAAGGGTTTTTATAAATCCATTCACAAATTGCCATTCCTAGTATGTGCTAAACAGCAAACTAAAGCCAACAGTCTCATGTGAACAGCTCGTCACCAAACGGAAGAGAGGGTCGTGGTCAGCAGAGCTTATTAGCATATAAAGCAACATGGACTAGAATGGCTTGATGAAAACAGAACTGATTTTGACAAGGATGCTTTTTTTATACTGCCATTGAGAGATTTTAAACAAAGTATGTTACAGACGTTTCATTTAGACCCTAAAGATTCATCAACTTTGTAGAAAATGGACATCCGATGACCTCTTTAATATTGAAGCTGCCTTTCCAGAAAATCAACGCCACACTGAACACATAGACCTAATGGGAAATTATCATGACAGCTTATGGGACTTTTTCTTCAGTAATAGGGAAGTAAACACTGTTATGAAACATAAACAGACACACATTATTAATGCAGGGAATGAATTTTACTATCAACCTACAGATGTTCATTCACATCCCAACAAATCATGCATTTGACAAACATCTAAGGGAAGTTCAGTTGCAACAATTAGATGTAGATTTCCCTCAGAGGCACCACATACTGTAAAAGAGTTCAAATTCAGTTACCGCTCAGATTGACCCATCTTATAAAATTACTGTTAGTTTCATTTTATGTTTGTTTACATTATTATTGAAACTGATGCATAGATGTAACCACTGTCAAATTACTTTAAACTGAGATGTTTGAGTGTCGAAAAGAAAAAAAAAAAATTTGTAACGTAACTGCTTCATCAAAATAACTTTTAAAAAATGACCAACTATTTATCAGGTGGACAATTGAAGGAATTCTAGTTGTAGAGTTCATTAAATAATGTGACACAATGAGATCATGAATTGTCTTTAGTGAAAATCCCTGAGATAACATTAGGGATCCCTGAAAATTAAATTAAGATAAGACAAATATAAATTCATTGATTGTTCAGTTGAATGGATTGTGTGTTTATCACATTGTTAGAAAATTGCACTGAAAAATTCTCCCATTAATCAGTGTCGCTTCTAATTAAATCATATTACATTATTGACATAAATTACATCACATCTTTAAAGCAATTTAAATATAAACAAAAGTGATTGGACAGTGTTGAATCCTGACTAATTACATTATTCAGGTAATTGTATTCAGATGAGTTCACTGCCTGACTTTTCATAAGCCAGTGCATACATTAAAATGATTTAGTTACAAAGCATTCAATTTCTTTCCTGGTTTAGGGATCTGTTTTGAAGGATCTAGTTGTCCAATATTACCAGAAGCTGTACAAGAGAAAACAACAAGTCAAAGTTATTTAAGACAGTGTATCTAATATTACTGTTTCAGTAGTGTGGTGATGAGCTATGTTTGTGCCTCATGTTCTATTATTATGGCGACTTTGCTGTACTGACATGAATTACCCCCAATGAAGAACTGAAGAACTATTCAGTGTGTATATGTGTGTGTGTATATATATATATATATATATATATATATTAAAAACAAGTCCATATCAGAAGAAATTGCACAAAGGGAACATAACACATTACTTAGTAACACAACTAGTTTCATTTTTTAAGAAATAACACAATATTGTAAATGATTACTTTCCCAACACTGGTGACGTTTTATCTCACAACTTTTTTTTCTCACAGTTGTAATTTTGCTTATCATAAATCAGATTTCTTAACAATAATTGTAAGTTTATATCTAGAAAAGTTGATTTAATAACAAAATAAAAAATCTTTGATGACAGTGGAAAGTAATTCATTCATAAATAATTATACCAATAATGCATGTTATGTATAATGCAATGCAGTTTTTCTTTAATATTGTTCAATATTAAATGAAGTTTATTTGGACGTTTTTAAATGTTGCCACTTTTTTCTTGTCATCAAATACGTTTTAAACAAATCATAATTGTGCCACTAAATTTTATTATTTTACTTTTATATTATTTTGCAATAATGTAATGTCACTTTTGTATCTGAACTGTATTACTCAGACTACAAAGCCAAATATCTTGATTACCGTTTACAAACTGACCTGTTATTACCAGCATGCTGTAGCCAATGTTTTTGCCATAGATTTGTTTGACCATACAACGCACCACAATCAGAATCAAAACAGTTTTCTTACCAAAATTCCTCAAAATATCTTCATTTGTGTGCAACAAACGGAAAAAACACAATAAATGAAGACAGTATTATCCTTTAATTCGATAAGAGAATCTTGGTTTGCAGATGTGATGTGACGCTGACAAGGTAAGTGTATTATCATCAGCTTTACTGTGAATTAGTGTAAAAGGACTGGCAGTCCTGAGCTCAGAGAGGGAGGACTGTTTATAATGTGTATTAACGACACATGCCGTACCTTATTGTTTGAAGGACATCCATCCTATCATTATCTTTTTCCTTGATAGAGCACTGAGAATAAAGAGAGGCTTCAGTTAAAGAGTGCCAAATATTTCACAGTCTCAGTTTTGAGCAACAGAGCATTATGATTATGAATGTTTGCCTTATTTTTCATATGATCTTTACATTTTATCAGTTTGAAATGTAATGTTCTCAGTCTTACCCAGTCCAACAGTGCTGCCCACACATGTTACTGAAAGACAATAACACAAATCATGCAGTTATTTTCAGTCACAATAACCTATGTGGTACTTACTTAAGTCTGAATGTCACTGCATTATATGTGACCCTGGAGCACGAAACCAGTCCTAAGTAGCATTAATATTTGTAGCAATAGCCAACTGTGCAATTGTATGGGTCAAAATTATTTTTTTTATTTTTTTATGCCAAAAATCATTAGGATATTAAGTAAAGATCATGTTCCATAAAGATATTTTGTGCTTACCATAAATAGATCAAGCTTTTTGGTTAGTAATATGTCTTGCTAAGGACTTCATTTGTACACCTTTAAAGGAACACTCCACGTTTTTGAAAATAGGTTCCCCCACAGAGTTAAAAAGTTAAGTTTTAACATTTTTGAATCCATTCAGCAGATCTCTGGGTCTGGTGGTAGCACTTTTAGCATAGATCGTTGATTCACAGTTTCAATATTTTTCCTATTTAAAACTGGTCACTTCTGTCAACTAACACTAACTAAGCTTACTAAGACTAACGGAAAATTAGCGTTTTTCTAGGTATATCACAGGAATATTTTCCACACCAGATACAAATACAAATACATGGTGAGTAACAGAAATACCAAATACACCAGAATGAGATTTTAGTTCCTACTCATATCAGCCTTAAAAAACACAACTTTTCATTTTCCTCCGGGCTTAGTAAATGTTGTAACTACACAAGAGTCAAGTTTTAAATTGAAAAAAAAGATAAACTTTTTGGTCATTTTTAAACATGATGATAACAGTCTAATCAGATTCAATGATCTATGCTAAGCTATGCTAAAAGTGCTACCACCAGACCTGGAGATCGGCTGAGTGGATTAAAAAACTGTAAAACTTAGCTTTTTTTTTTCTAAAAAAGTGGAGCTTTCTTTTAAAAGCAATTTCCTAAATATTCAACCTCAGAATTTCAACCCCAGATTTTCAAATAGGTGTATCTCTTCCAAAGCTTATTTCTTCATCTTTCATGATTTATTAACCTCGGTTTCCAGAAACTGACCCTTATGACTGGTTTTGTGGCCCGGGGTCACATATGATAAAATGTGGAAGTAGAAAAAAGGAAGTGTTTTAAGAAATATAACAAATTTCACTATGAAAAGTCAAAGGATAGAAAAAAGTATTGTCACATTTTGTCACGTATTGTCTTCCGATTTTATGTTCATTCGAGATTCCATTCGGTTTGATGGTTTTTTTTAGACCTTCTGTACTGAGCTTCATTACCTGAATAGAGCCTGCTGTTACAAAACTGGACCTTGCTTCCGTCTGGGTTCAGTGGGGCTACCACCACCGAGTAGACCTGACCACACACAATATCTGACACAGTGCATGTGTAGCTGCCAGGCTCTGGGCTGCATGTGTGAGTCCTGTCACTTCCGGTGACTTCTGCTGTGTATTTAGTGAGGGCACTGCTGGACCTCCAGCGCACAATCAGCGTGTTATTGGTTCCTCTATAGAGACGGATGCCTGAGGGACAGCACTGACCTTGAGAGAGATGGGAACAGTTGATGAAACTTCACACTTACAGGCTGTGATTAAACAAAAAAGTTATATTTACCCCAGATTTATTTTTAATATACAAGTTTTTTGGTTAAAGAGGAATTACTGTGAGACACTGTTGGTAAAAACTTTTTCATGCACTTGGCAAGTTTGAAATCTTTCAAGATTAGTTTAAAGATTAAAGGAAACATCCAAAAGACACTGTTTCTATTTTAGCACTTTAGATTTCATTTACAATACGTATTTGTAAAGGCCATTTTCTCAAAATTAGTTTTTTCTCCTACACTGAGCCATACATCTCTACTTCATTAGTACTTACACACACCAAACTTTACATTTTTATTCTTGACTATATCCTGAAGGTCTTTACAGAGGGATTTGTTCATATATAATTTGTTGACATTATAATCCCCCCCAAACAGTGAAAATATAGATGCTTTTGTCTGTTCTAAGCATTTTCTGAATGATGGAGTGACAAAAATGAGATACCCAAAGTTCCCTCTGTAAAAAGTATTAATATTTTATTGCTGTCTAACGAAAATCTCTTCTTTTGAGAATTGTGATATTTTTACTATTTAAACTTAAATGGTTACTCCACCCCATAATGAAAATTTTGCCACAAGTCACTTACACCTGTGTCCTTCAAAACCTGTAAATGCTTTACTCGTCTTCAGAACACAATTTAAAATATTTTAGATAAAAAAACCTGTGACTGTACCATTGACTGCCAAGTAGTGAACACTGTCAAGAATCCAGTAATGGGAAGTCACGGGTTTGACTGCCGTTCCAGTACACTTTCACAGGTGGAAGGTTGGAAAAACACGGGTTACGGGTTACCTGAAATGCAACATTCTAGTTCTTGTGCTCCGCATATTTTGCATGTCTCTCTTTGTTAATGCACCTGATTCAGATAATCAGCTCTTTAGAAGAGAGCTCCATGCATGAACTGCTATCTAATCGACATGTTCCCTACATAGTGTTCATTGCTCCCTACTTCCTGAGCAAAGGAATCCGTAAAGTTTACTTCACTTCGGAACATTCATTTATGGATTTAAATTATGTCTGGCACACTCCAATGCACTTTGAATGGAATGTATAAGTTAAATTGGAATCATGGTGGAATATCTGATGATGTCCACTTCGCAGGGCACATACGTTCGAATATAACAAACGTCAGAGGTGACAAGAGTGGTGGGGCGCGAGGACTGCGATTGAAAATCACTGTTGTATGCAAAGAGAATAAAAAACACAACTCAATATTTTGTCTCCTGTTCCTCTCCAAAATCACTGCAGCGCCAACATCCACCAAATGCACTAAGTACACTGTTCTGTGTCAGCCCAGCCACAAAGAACAGGATAGACAGTTTGCGTCCTGTGCATATTCTCCAAAATGGTGCTGTGCTGACGCAGTGAGACGCAAAAAAGACAAATTATTGAAGTCATTATTATAATTTTTTTTTTTTGCATACAATAAGTATTCTCGTCGCTTCATAACATCCAGATTGAACCACTGATGGCAGATGGAGTAATCTGATGATGTCTTTCATACTTTTTTGGATCTTGAAAGTGTAATGTACTTGGCAGTCAGTGTCACAAGCCTCACGGTTTTCATCTAAAATATCTTAAATTATCCTTGCAGTTTTTTCATTTTGGGGTGAAGTGTCCCTTTAAGAGTTTGCTTTAACAAATGTGTAACAAAATAAGTCTACTGGCATTATGACGATAAAGGTGACTAAACACGGTATTTTCTATTACATTTTCATAACATTCCATAACATTCATTATACAGAAAACAATTGAGCTATGCTCAAGCATTTTTCTCTGTTTACTCTGTGTGTTAATTCTGAGGACGTACTTGCAGAGAATCCCTGGAAGATGCACTCCGACTTGTGCCCGGTTTGACTGATGGCCTCCAGTGAGACAGTGTAGTTAGTGCCGCAGGTGATGCATCCCATCACACATTCTGTTTCCATCGTGTGACACTGTGCATGTCCGCGTGGTGAGGACAGAGTGGCAATGTACGTCTGGGCACCGTTAGCAGGTGACCAGGTCACGTTAGTCATGGCCTGGGTCTTCTGGATCACAGTGAGACTGTCTGGACAACAAGGTGCTGAAAAAAACAAATAAAGTTATGAAATGATGTGTAGGCTGTGTTTCAAAACAAGACATCATTCTAATAGTAATGGGAACTCACAAGTAACCAGGAAGTACATAAGAGATTTCCTTAGACTTGATTTCAGATGTTTTATTTTAGCATGTTGCTAAGCTAAACCTGACAGCACACATACTTCTATTTGCATTTACATCTGCAAGATATATTGTGTTTGCTCATATGCAACATATGTCCATAGGGCACTTTTTTTAGATGTCAAATAGACAACTGTTAGATGTCTTTAAGGTGTATATGTAAAATAATGTATGTAAAACTGACATCTATAAGACGTCTGCCAGACATTTGTAGATGCTGATGCAAGAGATCTTTAACAGACATCTTGCAGTGTGCTATCTGAGAATGCTACCATGAGCAGAACGTGTCTGTTGTCTCTTAAATGCCTGGCAGATGTCTTTCAGATGTCAGTTTTACGTACATACTAAATCATAAACATCTTAAATACATCTAATAGACATATATTTGACATCTAAAAGGAAATATCCTATAGACATATTGCAGATGAGCAAACACTCTAAAAATATGTATGTAAATGGGTAGTTGACATATCAATGTGTCCTATGGAGTGAGTGACAGAAAAATGTAAAAAAAAAAAAAAAAAGAATGAATATGAGAGAAGATACATTTTTTCAGTTCAATTTGTATTTTTCAACTACCCAAATGCAGACGTCAAATAGACATCTCCGAGATGTACGTGTGCTATCAGGTATACAGCATACACTCTATAAACATTGGTAATAATTACCTATATTTTATTTTATTTAAGTTTTAATTAAAAAATTGTATCACTGTAGCTGCCATTAGACGCAGCTCATTTATTTAATTCATAATGTTAAAAAGGCAATAATTAAAAAGGTTCAGTAGAAGAATCATTAGAATTAATAAGTAATATATTTTATTTTGTTAGTACATGTTAATTATTTTCATATTGTACTACTAAAAGTCATAAAAAGAGGTGGAACGTTTTTCTTTCTTTTTTGTTTCTCTTTGAAATTGTTTAATTATGACAATCAAGAGTTTCTGGGGCACTGCAGAGGATGTAGTCACATGAGGTGCTGCATTAGTTACACTTCATTAAGAAAGTTAAGTTAAAGAGGTGTAAGAAGGAAGAAACCATAACCAAGTTTAAGTTTTTTCCTCTTGAGTCAGAGAGGCCAATGAGGTATGTGTTTTGTTGTATGTGTGTAAGTTACGTTACTGTCTGTTAATGTATCAGTAGAAAATTAAGTGTATTTCTTTACATGTGAAACGTGCACTTTATTGTCATTGTATTTTCGTTTATTATGTGTACTTTTAGAAGGTTTATTTAAGTTATTTATTTCTTTCGTAGTTCTGACGGCATTGTTGGGACTTGAATGTAAAAGACGTTGTCAAAATAAATGTCAGTGAATCCAAGAACGACCTGAGCCTTTGCTTAAACTCGAGGGGAGTAACAGTCAGAACTCATCCTGTTTCGTGCCGGAGGAGAGGAGAAGATAGCGGTAAACAAGCAGCTCGTTAAGGGGTGACTTTGCTCTCAATTATCAAAGGAAAGATAATTGCATTAAATGTGAAGAAGTAGATTAACCTTGCTAACTTTAAAGGGACTCTATTACATGCTTAAAGTGATAGTGTATGGGTTAAGCTTATTATACTGTTACTAAGCTTATTATAAGTCAAGAAGTATCTTTGTTGATTTAAGGTTACAAGAAGGTACTTAAAGGTGAAGTTTTTACTATTTTCATTTATGTATTTATTTTATAGCAAGTGAAAGGTGTATTTCTGATTTGGCTTTAGGTGTTTATGACACACATTTGAGTTTTAAAGAGTGAAGCAGATTTAAGTTCATAAACAAATTTATGAGAATAATATCTCTTAGTTGAGTGAAAGTCATAAGCACACAAGACTAAAGTACACTAATATAGTTTACTATGGCTGATCAAGAAGGCTATGATACTGAAGCTGTGCAGTTACAGTTCCAAGCAAGCCCTGATGATGCAATTTCGGACACAAGCCCACATGAACCAGGCATATGTCAAGCTACTAAAGAAGAGAGCTTGAGGAGTTTGGAAACTCACTGAAAAGGGACAAGCACTGCACATAAAAAATGAAAATAAGCTTCAAATTAGCTTCAAAAAAGCAAACTATGATGAATCGAAGGCTGCTGCTAAACAAGTTAAAGAAGCACTTGATATGATCACGATGTTCACATCCAACACACCTCAGCATGACCAGCTGCGCAGTCATGTAACTCCTGACGGAGACACTTGACGAAGAGTGGATACATGTGATGCTGTTTCTCAAAAGCTTATACAACTAGCTCAAGAATACCTTGCAGAAGAAGGAAATGTAAAGGATCCAGCAACAAGATCAATTCACTATACTAAAGCTGTGAAGCACACGTTCAAGTTCAAGCTGGTTGTCTATAAAGAAACAAGAAGCAGCGGCTGAGTTAGCCGCAACTGAAGCGACATTAAGGGTTATGGAGGAAAAGAGCTTGAAAACCTTGAAGTAGAAAACCGACAAATGTTAGCAACACAAGAAGCAGAGACTGCTAAAAGACTAAAGGCATTAGAACAGAAGCGAAGAGAGCTAGAAACTGTAAAGAAAATGAATGCAGCCAAAGCACGACTGAAGGTGTATGAGCAAGAAAACAACTCAGATGAAGAAATCTCAGACCTCTTACATGACAATGTTAAACAAAGAAAGGCTGCTTGAACTTCAGCTCACTTCATCACAACCTACTGCAAAACTGCAATTGTTTTCTGCTACTCAACACACCACAATGTCGCAACTTACTACCAATGACGCTCAAGAAGTTAGCACCACAGTATGGGCTAGAGCATTAGCAGACTTCATTAACATAAGCCATCTACCAGTACCAGAGCCTGCTGTTTTCAATGGAGATCCTCTCAGGTACTGTTATGAACGAGCTCGGAAGGCAGTCGGATCCACACGCAAAGTGTTTATTGGCAGGTAAAGGAGGTACAACAGGCGATGGTCAACAATGGCGTACAAGGATACTACAGGCAAATCCGTAATCAAAGTCCGGGAAACAGGCA
>JAUYWG010000028.1:416959-436606 GCA_034779775.1 Enteromius afrohamiltoni
ATATAAATACACATGCATGGTGTCCAAACCTGTTCCTGAATGGCCATTATATTGCAAAAGTTAGCTCCAAATTATATTGAACTCACCTTAACCAGTGAATTTAGTTGAAGTTGAAGCTGGTGTGGGCTAAACTCTGCAGGACATTCACCATCCAGGAGCAGGATTGGTCACCCTTGGTACACATAGTAAACGCACATACAGTCCTACTCTTAAGTCCCTATCCTGTGGCTCTAGCCCTGATTAAATCAGCTGAACCCTTAGACTTATAAGCAGTCCTTATAAGAATTGGACACCCTTGATGTAGGAAGAAAGTCCTGTTATCGATGGTGTGTGTGTAACTCACATGAAATAATCTGAACTGGGTACGAGGGGATACTGTTTCCAGCCTGGTTGACAGCGATCACTGTGACAGAGATTGTCTCTCCACAGCTTAGAGGAGTCAGGACGCAGGAGTTTGTAGATGAGGAGCAGTTTTGTCCGGTCAAGCTCGAGGCAACATACTGCTCTGCACCCTGAGCTGGGTCCCACGACACCACAATACCAGCATCGGGGGTGCTTGTTACCACCAGCGCAATGGACTGAGGAGTGGGAGAACCTGTGGAGACGCACACATCGCAGGGTTTTAGCAATGAAGGTTTCCTAACCACAAGGGTGTCTGCGCTTGCTTTGAAAGGATCAATGTCCTGCACACTTTAGCTTCAAGCACAATTAAACACACCTAAACCAGGTCATTAAAGTCTAAGGCATAATAAACTTTCATTCAGTTGTGGTAAACAGAAGCTACAGTATGTGACATGTTTTACAGTCCAAGTAGAAGAACTGGACAACTCTGCCTGCATGCTGTGCATGCTTGGTTGGCTGCTCTTTTATTTGCCCCCAAGTGTTATTTAAAGGTATGACCGAAACTGTGTGTATCAACTCTCTTTCCACCTCTACTGTCTTACGTGTGGTCTGGCAAACTGTCAAAAAGTCATCTCCGGGGATATTCTCAGGACTCCAGGCATTTCCTTTAATGCAGTATTTAGTTCCTGCCTCCAGGTTTGGAAAGTTAACCTGACTGTCTGTGGTGTTGAGGCTAATTTTGCTGTATGAGCCGTCCTTGATGATGCTGAGGCTGTAGAGGACAGCGTGATTCACTGGCTCCCACTTTACCAGGATGCTGCTGTTGCTGGGAGAGCTGGTGTTGAGCTGAGGAGCAGGAAGAACTGGGGTATAACAGAGGAGGGGGAAAAGACAAAAGTGAGAGATCAGATAGACATCTGCATTTTAAACAAAAGTGTTGAAGAAAGTTTTTGACTTCCAAGTCATACTTCTCCTCAACTAAAGGAGTCATATGATACAATTTTATTTCTTTCTCTTTGGAGTGTTACAAGCTGCATAGATAAGATCAGTTGCAAAGATTAAAGTTTCAAGCCGTATATATATACGGCTATATTCCATATAAAAGTTATGACTTGTCCACACCTGCTTTTCTACGTCACAGAGTGTTTCTTTTCGTAACACTGCCCAAATGTTTACACAAAGAAAGAAGGCAGAACTATTACATACTGTAGTGTTGCTGCAGGCGCCATTTTCTGGAGACGTTGTATGTTGTTGTGAAAGTCAAACTACTTTGTTTGTGCTTCCAAAAGAGGACACAACTAGAAATCAGTGTTAAGTTGTTTTTCAAACACTGTTCCAGAACAGTTGAACACAAATATTACGGTGTGTGTTCAGCAAATTTACGGAGGACTGATTCCTGAACCTGACAGAGCAGTTTATGCTGGCTGTGCACAGAGACTAGAAAGTGAGGCAATTCTACCTCTGCAAGAACAGTCTGCTGCTTCTGATTCACAACCTCTAAGTAAGTTAAGTTTTCATGGTGTTACGAGGCACGATGAAACGCAATGTGTAAAAACCATTACAGTTCCATTAGTAATTACTGTATGTCTGATAATACTAGCAATAATAAGAGCAATAAGAGCAGTACCTATTTCTTTCCTTTCCTTTCACTTCCTCACTTTCCATCCCTTCATTTCCTGTCTTGTGCTGTCTTTCCAATTCATCTTTCATTTCTGTCCTCTGACAATCCTTTCCATTCCCTTAAAGTCTCTTCTGGTCTCTTTCATCACCTTTCCCTCCCTCTCCAGTAGTGTCCATTTCTAGTCCCCTGGAATGTCCTGTCTATCCCACTCCTGTACTTTACTGATCCCTTCCCTTCCACAGTTTCGTTTGGAAACTGGATTCTTTTTCACTAAACCCTAGGCACTGGTTCCTGCTCTTACCACTTCCTGGTGTGACATAACTGGAACAGGTCTCAGATTGCTTATATTGTTTGAAGAAAACACCTCATTGTTCTGTTTTGGATCATATGCATTAGGTAATTCTGGGGATATTTGTGATAGGATTTCACATTGAGGCTATTCTGAGATTTAAGGTCCCTTCTCTTTTTATTTCCTTGGTGACCGCCTCAGGTGGAAAGCGTGCTACCTAAACAATGACACAAAACTGCTGAGGGCCCTGATGTGAAGACAGAGAATTGATTTTCTGTGCCCAGTCCCTCGAGGAGGGCAGCCCTTTTGTCAAAGTTCAACTTCTCATATTTTGCCTACAGAGCAAACCTGGATATTGTTACTTAGGGATACATGCGTGAGAAACCTATTTCATTGAAAACGTGAACACAGGCTATGCATGCTGTTCAAAATCAAACCCATGAGATCAGCCATGTAGCTTATCCTGATCTTTCTCAATGAGAAGATAAGGTTACACCACTGGGTGAGAGTTAGAGAATAGTGAACTCTGTCCCTTCATGAATGGATCATTTCTTTGGCCTCGAGGTCAAAGAGGGTGGAGAGAGAGTAGAAGAATATACCTGTCTTAGCCTCCACGGAGATGGAAGGCTGGCTTCTGCCTGCACTGTTGACGGACATGACACTGAGAGTGTAGTCTGTGTATGGCTGGAGGTTGGTGACGGTCCCCGGAGACCCAGGTACTGAGATCTCTGAGAAGAAAGATCCGTCATTTGTCTCGGCGCGCAGGATGTAAGAAGTGGCACCGGAGACAGAAGAGAATTCCACAGTGATGCTTTTGCTTTCTTTAGAGGAGGCCATCACAATGCTCGGCACATCGGGAGCTAAACAAAAGATGAGAGATTTTACAGTTTCATTAAGTTCACACGTTGCAAGTTAACACTGCAACAAGGTAAATTTAACAAACAAGAAGCTAAACTTGGATTTATCAGAGAATTAAAAAATTGTCAATTCCAGGAATAGGAAGATCCAATACAGTCTCTCGACCAATTCGTACAAGGTGGCAAATTTGTGCCAGTTCGTACTAATTCGTACCACCTCACGCATGCAATTTTGTACGATTTGTCTAAAACACTGTGACAGGTAGGTTTAGGGGCAGGGTTAGATTAAGGTAATTCGTACAAATTCATATGAACTGGCAACTCGATTTAGACAAAAATGGTATGAATATATACGAGTGAGGTCTTACAAATTAGCCACCTCGTAAAATATGTACAAATTGCTTTGAGATCAGGTTGGAAGACCCTAGAAATACCTAAAAAAGCTTAAAATGTTTTCACGCTGAGTCCTAGATCAAATCTACTACTTTTTAGCCACCCATGGGTAGGTTTCAACACGCACCGGTAGATCCATCCACAGTAGCATCTGTCAACATGTCCATTTGGCTGCCCAGGGCCTCGACGCGAAAGGTGTACGCAGTGTTGGGATTCAGAGAATTAACCGAGCCCATAATGGTGTTCTGTCCAAAGCTGGCAAAGACCACAGGGACTTGAGAGTTTCGGAGAGAGGCTGTTACTCTGTAGGACAATGCACCTTCATATTTGCTCCAGCGCAGTACCGTGCTTTTTGAGGTCACCGTAAAAATACTCACGGTTATTGTGCTGCCTGTAAAAGACAAGAAACTTAGCTGCCTGAGATATGCATTAATGCTGGTTAAATATAATAGAAATCATAATGAAGAAGAGTGTATTTAAAAAGATACTGTGAATTTGATCCAGATGAGCAGTACCTGATGCCTGTAAATGAAACAGTTCACTTTTATTAGACTGTAAACATTCATATGAACATGTATCATAGTTTGTTTGTTTTTTTCATTCAAGTTTTCCATAACTACATCAAATTTTAAATCAGTATTATTTATTTTACTATTTCATTTTATTTGTTTACTTATTTACTTTTATTTATAATTCGGTGCTGCATGTTACAAAGTACTTAAATTCTGAATAAAAGAAAATGTGTGGGTAAATAAAATGACATAACTTTACCTGTGAGACTATTCCAAGCAAAAGCACCAGTCCCCTGATTCCTGCCATGTGTTTTTTCAGTTTGAAACCTGATTTCTCTTTTTTAATCTAAACTCTGCACTCTCTTGTGTTTCTTGTGTTTTGGCTGAATATACATGGAGCTATTCTTTAAATCATCTCAGATACTTTAACCTAGCCCCACCTCTACAGAAGACCTGGCCAATAAGAGCTGGGGATGAGAATGAGCTGGCCAATCAGAAGTGAAGATGAGACATGCATGTTAACAGGTGTAACAGAAGACTGGAGGAAGTCTAATCATGTAGCCTATGCAGTCTAATGTAAATAATGCAGTTTATACTTATTTGTGTAGTTAGTTTTAGTACTAGGATAGGGAAAGAACACGTGTTTCACAGGTATGTTGTCCCTGTAATCCTTTCTTTTAAAAATAAATAAATAAACAAATACAAATAGACATCTCCCCACAATTTTCTTTGTGTAATTTAAGTTTATTAATGATAAAACATTAATTCTGCATATGGTTATACTGCACAATTGTGGAACCATGACATATATTTTATTGTTTTTTGTGTGTAAAGGTAGTTGTAGATTATGGTTGTGAGCAGTGCATGGTGAAATTACACTGATTCATTTTCAGAAATTGTGCTTAAAGGGACTTTGATAGTAGTCAGTATCATGGCTTCTAAACATAAACACCAGTACTTCAAAATGTAAGACAAAATAACAATGTCTGCCATTTTGTATGCATTTGAAGAGTGACCTGTTCAATGAACTTTGTCTTGGTGGAAATCTAGCTTTTGTAATCCAGACTTTTAGAAGTAAACTGGAAGAAATAGCCTATTAAAAAGTGTGCCGACCAGCCCGCTTTCTTCACCAAAACAGTGGCCTCTCAAAACATAATACCATCATTTTATATATATATTGCATATATATATTTTTTACATTTAATTACAAAAAATCTATTAAAACATACAATTTAAACACGATCTATGCTTGATACTTTTATAAATCGGCGCTTATCCTCTGTCAAAACTCTCCGCACATGAACGCGCACTCCCTCACTCCTCCCAGATGACGGGAGCGCGCTTTGTTTCGTCTTAACTCAAGATGGCAACTGGAGCAGACCACGGCTTGAAAAAAATAGTTTGGCAAAGTAAGTTCACTGAGCGGTCGGGTGTTTTTTTGGACTTCTTACATGTATCGTCGTTTCTAAGAGTTGAGCTCAGAGGAAGAGCTGTCAGAAGTTTAAAGAGATGGGTTTTCTCAGAGAGTTACAGTCGTTTTATGAAGTTGTTTAGGCGTGTGTTCTGGTGTTAGTAAGGAGACAAGGTGCATTATGGACTGTGTTCCGTTTTTGCGTTATGTTTGTCTCAGTAAATGTCTAGCATGTGTCATCGAGTCACAGTTTCCGTTAGCTCTCGTGCTAACGTTAGCCAGACCAGTTTCAGTTGTGCTCTCTTTGACAATTCTGCACCGGGTGTTTCCGTTTTAACGGGGAACCGGTCAAAAGCTGCGGGCTTCTGTATGTTGTCATGACTTATGATGATGTCATGGAACTTCAGTTCTGCCGCGCGCGTTACATTCGGTGAACTTCATCAATTGCTTCCGGTCGGCAGTGTTCAGTGTCAACACTTGATGCAGACTGGACATAACGCACACAGTTATTGTGCTCTGTTAAATATATGGGTTCAGTGGTAATTATTAGTTGATGATAACGATATAGGTGTGTGAGTATTATAATTAGTTTCACATATCTATATGGCAGTGATTCTAGGGGGACCTCAGCATAATTTCAAGGCTGTAAAATGGCTCAGATTATTTTAAATGAGTAATGTCAAATTATTAATGCGATTAATCACATCCAATATTAAAGTTGTTGTTTTTTTTCTTTGGATTTTCCTGGATTTGACCGAGATACAACTATATGAACATCTGGAATCTGAGGGTACAGAAAATCACATAAAGTTGTCCAAATGAAGATCTTATCAATGCGTATTACTAATCAAAAGTGTTTTCATATATATTTTTGGTAAGAAATTGACCAAATACCGTCACGAAACATGATCTTTACTTACAATCCTAAGGATTTTTGGCAAAAAAGATAAATCAATCATTTTGACCCATACAGTGTATTTTTGGCTATTTCTACAAATATACCCCAGCGACTTAAGACTGGTTTTGTGCTCCAGGGTCCCATATGTGAGTGTGTGTGTGTGTATGTGGTTTATGAGGACACAAATGTGTATAATGACATAGGTATTACGATATGAAGGTGATTTATGAGGACATTTCCAGTGCCCCCATAATTCAAAAGGCTTAAAAAACATACTAAATGGTCTAAAAATGCACACAGTTTCCTGTAAGGGGTAGGTTTAGGTGTAGGGTCAGTGTAGGACAATACCACACACAGTCTATACAGTAGAAATTACACCTACGTAGAGACCCCATAAATCACAAAAAACAACATGCCAAAGACACGTGCATATACACTACCGTTCAAAAGTTTTAGGTCAGTAAGATATTTAATGGTCTTCTGCTCATCAAGGCTGCATTTATTAATGAATGATTTCTGAAAGGATCTGGAGTAATGATGCGCTGTATCACAGGAATAGATTACATTTTAAAATATATTCACACAGAAAACGGCTATTTTAAATTGAAATAATATTTCACAATATTACAGTTTTGATCTGGATTTTTAATCTAATAAATGCAGCCTTGATGAGCAGAAGAAACGGCTTTAAAAACCATTAAATGTCTTACTGACCTAAAACTTTTGATCGGTAGTGTATATATTTCGGGAAAATGTTTGGTTATATATTAACCCTACTCATGTGTGATGTAACTCATTTAAAAATATATACTCTATGTATATGTATTTATATATACATGATAAACTATACACAGTAAACACATTATGTAAACAAAAACTTTTATTTTGGATGCAATTAATTGGATATAATTAAACTATATTTTATTTAAATGAATAACATAATCAGAATAGGGAAAACAACAAAACATCCACAGCTCAAGATCTACATGTAAAATAACATTTCTGAAATATACCACTGAGTATTTTACACACACACACACACACACACACAAGCTGGTTTTTACATGTCTGTGCACTCTTCAAGCAGAACAATCTCAAAACAGAAAGTATACCTAAAGCTGCTTGGACTTTTTTGTGATCTTCAGTTTCCTAGTGCATCAGCAAACTGGCTCATAGCCATAACTAACACATTACTTTATTTGGCATCACAGGAATCAAGGACACCCTCATTGCGGACTGCAAAAAGTCAGGAGTATGGAAGGTCAGCTCATTTTTATTTCCCCCTATAGCTTGTTGATTGGACTCCCATTGAGCTGAACTGTGTGCTTCTGCTGTGATCCTCTACTGTATACTAAACACTCAGACTGGCTCGTGTGAGCAGGTCACCTACACAACAGTATAGTATTACACATTTTCTTTCTTGGACAAATTCATTAGCAAGACCTGAGAGTTCACACATCACTTCACTGCTCACACTGTGTGTTATTGCATGCAAGCAGCAAGAAAAAACTACTAAAATGATGCTCTTCATTTGCTAGATCCAGACTTGGTTTTTCTCTCTGAACACATTCATTTCAGTTAATCTCCAGTAAAACATCATTTATTTTGCTGTGCCATTGTCGAGTGTTTTTTAGACGTGACGTATCTAGTTTTTCTATTTGCGTGTTATAGATAAGTTTCTATATTTTTCCCCTCCAAAAAGTCCCCTAGAAATCTGCATTTACCTACTTCCAGTTTCTAATACAACTCCCACATCTCAACATCCTGTTAACAACCACTACGCCAAGTGCCGCTCTTTTCCAATATTCTGTTACATTCTCATATATGTCAGAATACAGAAGATCTGTCATTACTTTAGCTGCAACTTTAAAGAACGCTGGAATGTAGTGACTGTTCACATTCAGGCCCGGTTTCACAGACAGGGCTTAGGCCATAGTTCAGTTAGGACATTGAATTATTTTTTATATACGTGCCTTAGAAAAGGGCATTACTGGCATTTGAAGACAAAACAAACGCACTGACATGTTTAAAAAAAATGGGTCAGTGCTGGTTTCTTGTAGTTGAAACAGCTCAGACTTACATTTTAGTCTAGGACTAGGGTTAAGCCTTGTCTGTGAAACCAGGGGTAAGTATATTATATTTAAAGGTGCTGTATTTAAGTTTTAACTCATCTAAACCAAAAAAAAGAACATAATAAGGTTGAAGATATTTAGGAATCATGTTATGTTTCTCTGAAAAATAATACTATCTCTGAAGTGTGTGTAATTCTAGCAGTGTATTAATAAATGTTGAGATTAACATTTAATAAAAGTTTAATAAATGCTTTAGAAGTATTTTTTATTGTAGGTACATTTTATTTGATTAATTAAGATAGTTGGAACATTATCGTAAAGTGTCCTTCCTTGTTACACTTTACATGTACTTACTAGTATAACATTAAATTATGAACGGCATGTATTTATTATAGGGTAAGTGCCTGGGTTTAGGCTTAATTGCTTGTAATTATGCATTAATTACTGGTGTGACTAAACTTACTACCTGTATTTATTTATTTATGTTTACACTGCTCTTGTTACATGTTATATGTAAGGGATAATGCAGAGGCAGCCGGTAGTTATAGCAGAAATAAGGTCTTGTATCACGCTGTAGGGGCTGCCTCTGCATTATCCCGCTTATTATACGGCTGCTTGCCACATAGGATAAAACACTGGACATGAATATGAATTTGAAACATTAGTAAGACAATTTATAACATCTACATATGAATATATAACAACAGATGTATTTTTTTTTATTGTTAAGTGTGGTTGTCCGGTGTTTGTCACAAGATGGCGCCAAACGGTAATCTTTGTTGGCGCGGAGGGATTTTAAACATATAAGTAGTACCGGCTATGCGTTATTATTTGAAAAGAACGAACCTGCAAATGTCTCAACTGACCAATCAGAATCAATCATTCCAGAGAGCCGCGTAATAAATCATAATAAAAGGAATTTTAATTGACACTAGTATATAAATATATTTTAATATGTTGAATGTTTCACGTGCTGTAATTGACTGTGTTCTCACAGATCCTCATCCTGGACCATTTCACCACGCGCCTCCTCTCCTCCTGCTGCAAAATGTCCGATCTCATGTCAGAGGGCATCACAAGTAAGTAAAAGCTTCTGTTGTATATTGTGTGTGTTAGACAGAAATCCAGCTGTCTGACGATTCAGCGTTTGAACTTCACTGTGCAGTGAGAGTCGGCCCCTTTTCCTTTTCCTGTGTTTTCCAGAAGGGAAGCTTTTCGTTTCCTCCACATCAAGCAAAAGAATAGTATAACGTGTTGCCTCTGGTTTGTTCACAGTTGTGGAGGACCTGTACAAAAACAGAGAACCAGTTCCAGAGATGAAGGCCATCTATTTCATGACACCTACTGCCAAGGTCAGAGCTCAGGAGACCAAATAATAAGCGTAATATCACTTACTTTACAGCGATTAACAAATTGTGCCCTGGATGTTTTATATTTGCAGTGTATTGATGCGTTTATTAACGACTTCAAAACGAAACCCAAATACAAAGCTGCCTATATCTTCTTCACTGACTGTGAGTTACTGATATGATTATTTCAGAAGTGCAATGGATTGCGTTGGTGCTTTTGAACATTTAATCACGCGTTTTGTTCACATTATATATGTGCATGTGCTGTGTACATTTATGTATGTATAAATACACACACACACATTTGTATATATATATATAAAAGTTACAGTCATATATTTATATATGATATAAATTATATAAATATAAATATATACATGTAAACATTTTCAAAATATTTGTGCGTGTCTTTATGAATACATAATAAATATACACAGTACACACGTATATAAACAAAAACTTTTATTTTCATTTGACAGCAGCAGAGAGTGATATTTTCATTACTTTTAGACTGTCCTGATGATCTTTTCGACAAGATGAAGAAGAATTGTGCCAAGCACATTAAAGTGTGTAAAGAGATCAACATCTCATTCCTGCCACTGGAAGCACAGGTGAGTGGATCCAGAGGTTCGTTTAGCTTCTTATGGCTGAGAGTCGTGTATGACTGTGCGTTATGGCTCACCTGTGCAGGTGTTCAGCTGTGATAACGCAGAGGCCTTCAAGAGCATCTACACTCAGAACAGTCAGGACAAAGATCAGACGCTGGAGATGATAGCTGATCAGATCGTAACGCTCTGTGCCACGCTGGACGAGTACCCTGGAGTCAGATACAAGAAGTACAGTCAGCCTGCTCTTACTCACTCGTGTGCTCAAATTACTGCTGATGCTTGAATGCGTGTCTGTGATAACTTCTCTGTTCTATGTAGAGATACAAATCTTTGTTGTGGAAAGTTGGCTGAACTTGTGGATAGTAAACTGTCACGACATTATGAGTTGGACGATAATTCCAAAAAAAAGGTGAGAGAGCTGTTGAGTGTTTACAACAACCTCACATGATGTAGCTTTTATTTAAGGATGTACTGATGTTCAGAAGCTTGGGGTATTTATTTGTTTTTTTATGAAAGGAAATTGTTTTCTACAGCAAGGACGCATTCATTTGGTAAAAGTGACTAGACTTCTAATTTTGTTTGTTAAACAAAAAAAATCATTACATTTAAAGTTGGACCACTTTTTCTAAATGATTTCCGAAGGATCATGACACACCGAAGACTGTAGTAATGATGATTAATATTCAGCTTTGATCACAGGAACAAATTACGTGACAAATTAACAGTATATCATAATATTAGCATTTTTCTGTAAATTAAATAAATGTGACCTTGGCAAGCAGGAGAGTCTTTAAACATTGAAAAACATCTTAAAACCCCAGACTTTTGAATCATGTTGTGTTTCAGGCTTTTAATATTTTAATTTGTTAATATGAAACGAAAGTCTAATGAATTCAAATGTTTAAAGCAAGAAATAAAATACAGTACAAAATACATGTGAATTAAATGTAAAAAATAGTGTGTGTTCACACACACGCACACAAACATGTTGGTTTTTGTGATTTATGGGGTCTCTCCACAGGCGTAATGGTTTTTATACTGGACAGACTGTATGTGGTATTGCCTTACACTGACCCTACACCTAAACCTACCCCTTACAGGACACTGTGTGCATTGTTAGATTTCCCAAAAAACAGTATGTTTTTTAAGCCTTTTGAATTACGGGGACACTGAAAATGTCCTTATAAATCACCTTCATATCGTAATACCTATGTCATACCCATGTCATTATGCAAATTTGTGTCCTCATAAACCCACACATATATCAAACTGTATAAGTTTTGTTGGAGGATTGGTGAATAAGATCATCTACTTTCTGCGGCTTTTATTTTTTTAGACCATATTGTCTGTAATCGTGTTCTTTTTCTCATGTGTTCATCTATGTGATATTTCTGCTTGCACAAACTGCCTCTTCAATACTCTCCTTTCTCACTCAGGGTAAAACGCAGGCTCAGCTTCTGATCGTGGATCGGGCGCTGGACCCTGTTAGTCCTATTCTTCATGAGCTTACCTACCAGGCCATGGCTTATGACCTCATACCAATAAAGGACAACACCTATGAGTATGACACCGCAGCTTAATTCAGCCGAATCCAATGATCTTTGTTTGCTTTAACAGACATCCCTGCTCTTATTTTTTATTTACTGTCTGTTTTGTCTTAGGTATAAGTTAAAGGATGGCGCTAAGAAAGACGCTTTACTGAATGAAGAGGATCAGTTATGGGTCAAACTACGTCACATGCACATTGCTGAGGTTACTGGGTGAGTAGAATTACTGTTTAGGGTTGTTTTTTTGAGGTCTTTGAACTGTTATCCATGTGATAAAATGAAATGTATTCCTTTAATTTATTATATAGTAATATTTCAGTCTACGGTGTGTCTAGACGGTATAATATACTGATTTAATGCTCAAGAAACATTTCTGATTATGTTCAAAACAGTTTTGCTGCTTCATATTTTGTTTAGTTTAGAAGATATATTGTTTATGAAATATATTTATATATTTTTTTGAAATGTAATTTGTGGTCAATTTAGTAGGTTTAATGCGTTAACTATGCACCATATAAACCATTTTATTGTCTCATAAATAATTATAACCACATTTATAAGTTATTACAATACGTAAGAATTCAGTGTTACAACTTAAGAAAGCATGATGCATTAAAACACACAATAAAAAATATATATAAACTATTATGTAAACACAAATGCATTGTGACTTTGGTATTTGCCAAATGAGGGTTATGTGCTAGAAAATTCCCTTTTCTGTAAAACAAGCAGATGTGTGTCAGGCACAAAACCTGTAATGCTCATAAAAATCCTTGTTAATGTAACCAGCACTATTGTATTTATTTATTCCAAAGGCAAATCCCCAAACTTGTGAAGGAAATCTCTGCTAGCAGAGGTGAGAAGAAGCCACCTGATGAGAAGGTACAGTATATTTTTACAATTAATTACACCTCCAAACAATAACAGCAGCGTTCAGTTGCAGATTCTCTCATACGAGCATGTCATAGATGCCCCTATCATTGGCAGATCTCAATCGGAGGCCTATCGCAGCTCATGAAGAAGATGCCAGGCTTCCGCAAGCAGATGACTCAGGTAATCGAGCCGCCTCGTATGTCCTGAGAGAGTGTGCTATCACATGACACCTGGGATTCTGAAAGATCACATTCATGCTGCCTGTAGGTTTGTTATTGTCGCTTGCGGTTGAATTTTTCCCATTTTTCTCCCTCAGAAAACTGTCCACTTATGTTTGGCTGAGGATCTAATGGGTCATTACCAGAAGAATGTGGAAAAACTCTGCAAAGCCGAACAGGTAAAGCTTAATGATGCCTTCAGAGAAAGGATGCCCCCTTCTGTCGAGGGTGTCACATTTTTTTTTCGTTTTTTTTGCACGTAGGATCTGGCTGTAGGTGCAGATGCTGAAGGACAGAGGGTCAAGGACCCCATGAGGACGTTACTTCCTGTGCTGTTACACCCACATGAAACCACTGACAAGATCCGGGCCGTTCTTCTCTACATCTTCAGTCTGAACGGTGGACATTTTTCCTTTTTTCCCCTCATATAATGAATGGGAAACTGTTCAGCTTAGTACATTGCCATTCAAAAGATTGGGATCAGTAAGATTTTTAAAGGGTTACTCCACCGGAAAATAAAAATTTTGTCATTAATCACTTCCTGTGGATTACTCCATTCCTGTAAAAGCTTTCGTAACACAATTGAGGATATTTTGGATAAAAACCAGGAGGCTTGTGACTGTCCCATTGACGGCCCAGTAAATAACACTGTCACGGTCCAGAACAGTTATTGTCAGAATACTCCATTTACCATCAGTGGCTCAACCGTAACTTTATGGAACTACAAGATTATTTTTTTATATGGAAACAAAACAAAAATAACGACTTTATTCAGTGATTCAGCACCAGCACCAATGTCACAGTAGCACCATCTTGGAAAGTATCCTCCTGAGGCAAATAGTGAACACAGTTGTGTCAAACTCAATGAAACAATCCCCTTTCAAAGAACAGCATGCGCAGTAGAGTGCGGATCGGGCTGCATTTTTCTGTCTGAGCCCGGTCAGCGTCCCGACAGAGCAGTACCCGAACCCAACCCGAGCCCAACAGGCATTAAGATATTAATGTCCGAACCCGATCCCAGGCCGTTCTAATTTTTTTCTCATACTAATGACACATGCACTTTTTTTGTGTGGAAAGCCGGCTTTTATTAAGCAACTGTAGGAAGGCGTTCGATAAAATGTCAACAGATGAGAGCATCAGCGCACACGGGGCAAAAAGCACCGTTATAACACAGACGCACATTTGCGCTGATGTGACCGAGCCCGACCAGAACCCGAGCATCCTTTCTAAATATCTGTGCGAACCCGGCCCGACCCGTCGGGTACCTTTTTATGCGCAGTTTGTGTCCAGCAGATATTTTCCAAAATGCCGCTATGGTGATTATCCAAAATACAGAATAAACTACTTCTTCCTTTTTTGCAAAATTATTGCATTTCAAAGTAACATTTTTCAATTTTATTCTATTTTGTGTTATTTATTTCTGTGATCAACAGTAACATCACAACATCATTGCTCCAGTCTTCATTGTCACCTGATCCTTCAGAAATCTAGATATATAAGAGCTATTGAGTGTGCAATAAAATCTAATCAAGTAAAAAAAAAAAAAAATGGAATTTCTTAGCAACGCATATTATTCATAAAAAAATAAGTTTATATGTATTTGCGATAAGAAGCTTGAAAAATACCTACATGGAGCATGATCTTAATACTTAATATCCTAATGATATTTGGCAAAAAGGTTTAGATGATCTTAAAGGAGTATTAAGATATTTTGGGGCCAACCACTTAGGTTTTCCACTGCTTTATTATGCCTAGCCAGGGAGCCACAAATAGAATTTATAGTAGTTTGATTGCTTACTAGACCAAAAAACATAATCTCTGTTTTATGTTCCTTAAACTTTAAAAAGCAGTAAGCAGTTCAAAAGTGAGCTCATACCAGACCCATTGCCTTTTGAAGTGAAAGACACAAAATGAAACTCCATGTTTCAGAAGTATAAAAGGGGCAAGAACTGAGCCTTGAGGAACGCCACACTTTAGTGGAGCTGACATTTTACAGCGTAACTTCTATCCGCTAGATATGACTTAAACCATTTAAAGGAAAAGTTCACCCAAAAATAAAAATTCTGTCATTATTTACTCACACAAGTTCTAAACTTATGAATTTATATATGAAATTAATGTATACTTCTAAAAACGTATTTCTATAAATACTTCTATAGTATTTTTTCCTACTATGGAAGTCTATGGTGACAAATACAAGCTGGATACACACTTTATTTCAAAATATCTTCCTTTGTGTTTGGCACAAATTCTTGCAGATTCTTCTTTTTTGGGTGAACTATTCCTTTAATAGCCATTCCACAAATTCCAACAGGGTTTTCCAGCTGAGAAACCAAAATATCATGATCGGTGGTGTTGAAGGCTGTGCTTAGGTCCAGTAAAATTCAAGGATTTAAATAAAAAAAAAAAAGGATTTGACAGGGTTCCAGAATCAAGGTTCAAGAATATTTTTAACCCCCTAAACCTTAGAAAGAAGAGGCAATTTTTAGATTGGTCAAACTCATTTTTGATCACAAAACTGATCCAAAACTTTTGAACGGCATGTTTTCCTGTTGGATGAGTGCAGCTGAACAAGTGTTTTGTGTGTGATGAGCAGGTACGACAGCGGAGAACCTGAATAAACTGATTCAGCATGTGAAAATCGAGGATGAGAAAGGATATATCCTGAACTGGGAACATTTGGGAGTTCCCATCCTGTCCACGGTGAGTCCGCAGATGCTTTCTGCCGCTGACACTTCTTCTTTTCCTGATATTACATAAGTTCTGATTTGCAGTTTTCTAGTAGAACTGTAGACCTATTTGACCTTCAAACAAACAAAATTTCATGACAATCAATGGCTAATTTTATTATTGATTTATTTAGTTAGCTAATGCTGTTTAATAGGAGCTTATTTTTAATATTCAGTTTTACCTCCATCTCTCTTTATAACAGCCGAGCATGTTCTCCTTTCGTAAACAATCTCGGAGAGACCGGTCAGATGAGGAGACTTACAAAGTGTCTCGCTGGACGCCTGTCATTAAAGATGTAATGGAGGTGAGTGACACTTGCTCCTAAACTGGATCTGCCCAGTTCTGAGCACAGACAATTCTGACGTGTGGGATCAGCAAGATTTAAGATTTAAAGTTATTGCAATTTAGAACAAATATTTTTCTGGGGCGCAAAGTTGAATTTTCATTACTCCAATTTTCAGTATCCGTTCTGATCAAATAAAAGTATGCATCTCTTTCAGTAAATAAATAAATAAACAACAGCAACAGCAAAAACCTGCTGAGGCTAAAACCCTTTTGAATGGTACCTGTGTGTGTGTATTTTAATAATTATTATACTATAATAATTAGTATTTTAACTAACTAACTTTAACAAAGATCATTAAAAAGTGTAATAAATGTAGTGTTCATTGTTTGTTCTTGTTGATTTATACATTAATAGAGCAAGTAAGTAAAAGCAAGTAGAAGAAATAAAGTCTAGAACAACTGCACACTCACTTAAGCGCGAGCTATTTACTGTTTATTATAAAAAGCCCATGCTTAAGTGAGTGTGGTTGTTTTCAACTAGAATTAATACATTAAGTGTCATTTGTTAACATGAGTTGTTGTAAAATTCGACCAAAATCTTGCTGAATTTCATAGACAAAATAAAACATGTTTCCATTCAACATTCATCATTTTATGTTGTTTGTGTAGCTAAAATTGCAATAAATTTACAGTAAACCTCTCAAACTTTTTTATTGAACACAATATATTTGCCACAAATTAAAATTCATCCATAAAAAAAAACCCAAATCAAGATGTAAAAACAGTGACTTTAAAACTACTCCAAGAAGTCAAGTAACTGTCTTGAAGTGCTCTCACACTGCTCTTGGGCAGCCGGCTGTCCTTATTGTTGATCCCTGATATATAATACAGCAGGATATGAGCTTATAGTTATAATATATGCTGTAAATAAGACCCGATTGCACACATGTATTGTTCAGGGCTAAGGCCATTGACGTTATATCGCAGGCGATGACAAAAAGATCAAATATCATGCTTCTAGAAATCATAAAAAGACAATGTCTTATTTTCTTGTCCGCTATATATAGCACTGCTAAAAGCCATTGGGTTAGTCAGTCATGTGTTGATTTCCAGAGGGCAGTTTCCTTTTCGAGAGAAAGATCATTGGGCCGCACACGATGGGTCAGGTCGACCGTGAGAGAAGTGTTCATTTTTCTGTAGCATTAGTTTTATTCCACAAACTTCTTCTATAATGCACCTTATTTATGTTTTGATGTTTTTGTTACTGAAGTCTTCTACTGGTAAAATGACTATCCCTGCCTATCCCAAAGCAGATCGAGTTGCTCAATACTTAAAACATATTACACGTTGGTCATATGTAAATGAGTTGTGATATCATAACTGTGAAATGAACATTCTCTCATTATTCACCCGCCCTCGTTTCACCTCAAATCTCTATGGCTTCCTTTCTTCTGTGAAGATGTGTGAAATGTGAGAGATTCCTGTCCCTCCATTGAAACTCAATTCCAGCATCATTTTTAAGTTTCAGATATTCTATATTTATAAACATGGCCAAATGAATTTACATGAATTGTGAGTGGTCTAATCCAAATCTTCTGAGGAGACAGGATGACTTTAATCAGTCATTAGTGAGACGAGTTGTTTACTAATAAATCTGTTAAATCTGTGTGTGTGTTCATGGCAGGATGCCGTGGAGAACAAACTGGATGCCAAAGACTGGCCGTATCAGTCTGAATGTCCGTCTGCGTGGAACGGCTCTCGTGCTGTAAGGTAGGGCCTGATTCACAATTCGGACACGCTTCACAACAAGTGTCTTACATAACAGATTAATAACCTTAATTTCCTTTAAGAGACTCCCTTAAATCGATGCTGTACATTCAGTACAGCAGCAGCTGTGGCATACGTTCATCTGTCAGTTTGAAACAGCACTTACTGAGACGACTGGTTATGTTGAGTGTAAAGTTGATTGTGTCTCTCTTCATTCCTCTGCCTCTCAGAGTGGTGAGGTAAGACGAGGGGTGCAGATCAGCCCTATGGGTTTTCTGTTCCTGCGTGCACATATTAGGTTTAATTTCTTTGTGTTGCTTTATATCATCTTTTTGATGATATAACACGAGCCTACCTGAAGCTTAAAGGCTTTTCCCGCAGATGATCTAATTGCATGTGAAAGATCATACAGTACTGTTCAACGGTTTGGGGTCAGAAATATTAATTGGTTGGTTATTTGAAAGAAGTTAATATATTAATGTAATGTAATGTACAGTATATATGAAATATTCAGATGCAGACATTGTTTCCAGATATTATTTGTCAGGCAGTTTTATTTATGTGTTTGTTTGTTTGTTTTAAAGAATTCCAAATATAACCAGGGTTTGGTTTGTTGAAAAGTGACCGTGAAGGCAATTATAAAAAATCCTATTCTTCAAAAAATTGCAGTTGAAGCAGTCCAGCTGTTTTAATCATTGACAATATTACTAAATATCTGTTTTATTTTAAAGCAAATCAGCATATTGAAATTATTTCTGAAGGGTCATGTGACACTGAACACATGACGAAGTAATGATGCTGATAAGGTCAGGGTTAACCCAAACTTGTGAAGAGTATTGTGTATATACTAGTGCTGTCAAACTATTAATCGCATCCAAAATAAAAGTGTTTGTTTGCATAATATGTGTGTGTACTGTATAATAGAGGTTTTATCGGCAAGCCAATATTATCGGCCGATATTTGGCATTTTCCATCAGTATCGGCATTTATAATGACCGATAAATGTAATATTTTTCAAAAATGGATGAAACACCCTTACTGGTAACTTTGATTTTCTTGTTGTTGTGTTTTTGTTCAAAAGACTTCATATCTAAAGTTTGTATTTTTATACGTTTTATTGATCAGAACTTTAATATATTTTGATGTTCCCGTGTTCTGTTGTGACAATAAAAGAAACAAGTTTCTTTTTAAAATGCATTGTCATAGTATGTTAGTTAATACTCAGAAATAACCACAAATAACTAATGTTTAAGGAACGTATGTAGAGTTGACATCTTGTGGTCGAACTAGGTATTGCAGTCCAAATTCAAAATACTGGAGAGGGGTTTTTCACCCGGCCCCTCCTTTTCAGACTCGACGCACACTCAGGTTGCCGTGATTGACGACACCAACAGGAACGAACGCACATGACAGTGAATTAAATGAAATGCACTGTGTTTTCTGGATGCCAAAACACTATCTTTTCTGGATGCAAAACCACAATCACACTGACTTCGTGATTGGGAGATAGATGGAGGATGGCGCTTCAGACCAAAACAAAACATGACAACATAAACATCAGTTGAGGGCTGCAACTGCACTTTTTAAACGAGAACATCCAGCCTGAAATTTTATGATTATTACAATACATTTCTTACATGCACTAGCATTAATGTTTTGTTGCGTGTTTCTGAAATGAATTAAAAAAAAAAATACCGGCCGATATATAAGATTTAAAAAACCAACAAATATTTGTATCGGTATCGGCCTTCAAAATCCTTTATCGGTCGGGCCCTACTGTATATGTTTATAATGTATTTTTAAATCCTCACAAATGCAGTATATATATTGAAAATATTAACATGTATGTACATTTAGCCTATTATATATAAATAT
>JAUYWG010000028.1:461473-491832 GCA_034779775.1 Enteromius afrohamiltoni
TTGACACGTCTGTGTGTGGTGGCTCTTGATGCCTTGACCCCAGCCTCAGTCCATTCCTTGTGAAGTTCTCCCAAATTTTTGAAATTCTCTTCTTTGGCAATGAATGTTTGTGGCTTACCCTTCTTGTGAAGGATGTCAATGATTGTCTTCTGGAAAACTGTCAGATCAGAAGTCTTCCCCATGACGTAGTGAACCAAACTGAGAGACCATTTTGAAGGTTCAGCAAACCTTTGCAGGTGTTTTGAGTTGATTAGCTGATTGGTATGTCACCATATTCTAATTTGTTGTGAATTGGTGTTTTTTTTCTTTCATGTGAGTCTAAATCATCAAATTAAAAGAACTGTGAACTGAATTTATTTAATACACAAGTTTCACATTTTGAGTTAAATTACTGAAATAAATGAACTTTTCCACTACATTGTAATTTATTAAGATGCACATGTATATAGTATCTAAAATGTCTTTTTGATTAATAAATTGGATATATAATAATAGCTGTAACGATCACCTGGAAGTGCCAGCCCAGCTCTCTGGTTGGCACTTCAGCGTCAGACTTACTATATGTGTTGTGTCTGTTGTGGATAGTAGACTTTCGTCAATGAACTCATGTCTCCGCCCATCTTGTATGTTGTCATGAGTGCTCATTCATGTCTCCACCCTGCCCGTTGGTTGTCTTCGTGTTTGATTGTCTACGCCCAGTTTGACATGTCTAAATTCCCCGGATGTCTTTATGTAAATCGCTTGTTATTGTGGATGTTTCCTATTTGTGGATGTTTCCTGATTCTGTCCCCCGCACTTTTTTTTGTCCTAGTGCCAATATTTCTGCTTGTATTCTCTGATTTGTTCATTAGATTTGAGTGAACTAACATTTAGCCAATCACAGCACGAATCTCTTCATTTTTCATTCTCTCATGGCGTTGTCACGGTTGTGCTCAAGGAAGACACGATGGGTCTCGTAGCTTGATTCAAACAAAAACATCTTTACTTAGATTCCAACATGAGCAAGGAGATATCAAAAATACACACTATACGAACGACATTGACCGACACAGATAGACACACAGGGCTAGATTAAGTAAGGGAGACAATCAACGTAAATGGGGAGACACACCTGAACAGAATACATAATCAACAGAAACTAGGTCATTGGGAAAGCACATGGGGAACCGGATATAAACATGGAACATAAACAAACATGGGGATGTTACAGGCGTCTGCCATGAGCTTCAAATCTTATTGCTCTTGTGAATTTTCATTCATTCACCCACTTGGCTGTCTGGGGTAAAATGCACTCTAGAAAAAAGCAGAGGTCTATTACATCCTTTTTTTCAAGCACACAATGTAAGTATGTATTACAGAATGTTACGGTGACACAGATCACACGTTACCATGTTTTGATTTAATGTCGAAAGACAACAGAACCTGTTCTGTGTACCTCGTCAAGTTGCACAGAATTCAGCGCATGTTCAATGCTTTGGTGCTGAAAACTGCCCATTGTTCTTTTATTCAGGGTTTATTATACTGTATGAACACCTTTGGATCACATCACCATACAGCCCCCACCACTTTTAAATTGGCTGCTATGCCCCTGCTCTCTCTCTGCCTTTGATGTACTGTTTGCCGGTGTTGACTCAGTCCATGTGTATTCTGACTCTGTTTATTAAACTGTGTGCAATTGAATCCGAATGCCTCTTCGTCTCTGCATCGCCTTAGAGGGCTTCACCACCATCAGCTCCGCCCTGGAGGGCGTCTCCTCCGCCGAGCTGATTATTGGAATCAGGTGTGTTAACTAAAGCCGGGCTCACACTACAGCAGTTTTTGGGCTAGTTTTGTGTAGCAAATAGGTGGATTATGTTTCTAAAACTTGCCAAACCTGTACCAGGCAGTGTTGTCTGTGATTTTTCCTTTTGTGAAGTCATGAAGTGTGTAACCTCTTGTCGCCGATCCATCGTGTAATGTGAACATGTCAGCAACTGAATTCCGCCCCAGACATTCATGCAGTGTGAAAACAACATTGACCCGACCTTTTTGAAAATGTCACAGTGTGAACTCATCATTAACGTCTGTGGACAATTAGTCTTGGTGCTGCAGGGTGATATACTGTAGCTGTCGACATGCAAGCAAGGATTAGAAACAATGGTCTCAGTCAGCTCCCTTGTTCAGTATTAAGGGCACTGATCAGGGAGTCAGCCATTTTAAGGGCTGTCTCAATTGTGAAATCATTCTAGGGCACTGGAACCTTTGCTCCATGAAAAATCCCACAAAGCAACTGCAAAAACTAAGGAGCATCCACACTCACTATGCTTCGCCAACTGGAACTAACGTCACATTTCTGAAGCGTGAAACATAACCACACAATAATTCTAATGACACATGATAGAAGATTTAAAAAAACTGACCTTTTTTGTTTTAACAATACTATGCACACAGACCTGTAATGTACACATAATTATCATTAAAATTAATAAAATGTTGTAAGTACATGTAACAGAACGATGTGATTAAAGAGAATAAAAAGTAATATGAAAATGATTCTGGTCCTGCGTGTTGTTTATTAATTCTTGTGATGATGTTCTACTATGTTGTCCATTAAAGCTGCATGTAATCCCATCACTGGAATTCGAGTGATCACTGTCCCAAACGTGCATTGAGTCTTACCAGTGACTGAACTCGTGTACACCAGCTACTGGAGCTGACTGAGACACACCAATAACTGTTTGTGATGTTAGACAATGTATGCAGAAATTGTGCTTTGAATAAGCCCTGTGTTGTAAACTAAGAAAAAGGAAATTATCAAATTAAAACTATGCACAGCAGGAATTTTATTTATTTTTGGCATGCAACATTCTTATATGAGATGTCAGCAAAGGAAAAGACTAGAAAGCTAATTAAGACAGTACAGCTAATTAAGTACACTGGAAAATCTACCTGTTCCATGGACCTTTGCAATAGCTCAATAGTAATGTAATTTCCATTGCAGTTTATAAATAGAAAAGATATTCTAGAAAGATTATTAATACCTGAAAGCATAAACCACACATAAACTACCAATAAACTGGGCCTTTTTTTTTTTTTTTTTATAAAAGTAGTTGAAATACCTGAAATTCAGTGCCCACTCAATCCTGTCTTTGTTGGAAAGAGTAAATCAGCATTATAGAAGAAGTGTGTGTGTGTGTGTAGTTTGTTATACACATAATACCCATGATTTTAGCAAGGCTAACCCTGGCACTGCAGCCAATACGACAAAGACTGAAATTTAATCTACAAGGGCCATTAAAAAATGTAATTGTATAGAATTCTATGTGACAGTTATGTATGTATGGAATGGCATCGCACATGTTCAATCTCATAGGAAGTAAAAAACCATAAACTTAACTACAGGGTAAAGCAAATACCATAAAATATGCTTTATTAATTCTGACTTACAGCAAACATACTCGTAAATGCAGTGAATGGCATGACTAATCAATAGCAATTACAGTACAGGGTAAATATGCAAGAAGGAAACAGTTTTATTTCTCATTAAAAATCATGTGAAAAATGCTTGACCTATTTTCTAGGTAACTACTGTAGTTAAACAGTATCTAAAAAAACACCATATCTTAATGCCATGTCCAAGTGTTTTCACGTGACCTGCAGGAAATGTAATAATGCATGCGGTTGTCATTGAAAAACAAACAGTGTGCCAGTCATAAAAGAACTTCACAGTAAAACTCAAATCCCTCCTGTTTGTGGCTTGTCATATTCTGCATAACAACAGCCCTTTCTTCTGTGGCTTCACCTGGCTCTTAAATAAAAATGATAAGAAATTGAAGCTGTGTGAATGTTTTTTGCTAACACTTTATTTTAGGGTCTCTTATCCAGTTGCTTATTAACATGCATATTACTAGAATATTAGCCATTTATTAGTAGTAATTAAGTACACTTTATGGCTTATTCTACATCACTTTATTCTACATCCCTAATCCTATCGAATACCTAAACTTAACAACTACTGTGCTAACAATAAGGAATTTATTGAGAGAAAAGTTGTAGTTAAAGGGTTAGTTGACCCAAAAATGAAAAATCTGTCATTAATTACTCACCCTCATGTCTTTCTTTAGAACACATCTGTCTCTCCATAGACAGCAACACAACTAAAATGATAAACCTTACCATTACGCTCAGTATTTTTAGAATTATGCATGTTTTGATTTAGGCATGCATTATTGTTTTTGTTTTTTTGCTTTTTTGTTACTTGCCACACATTTCTAATTGGTTAAAATCAATGATTCCAATTTAAATCATTGTTTTTGATTTAGTGTTTTGGTTTAACAAAATGTTTTGGCGTGAACTATGTGTATTTGTGTTGTACAATTAAAACTCAATCAAAGTGCATTCCAGGTGAACAGTCAAAGTCTTTTCAAAAAGTCAGACGGTTTTATCATCTCCTTTGACTAAGGTAAATGTCATTTTCTTTTCACAGAAGACCTCTGATCTATATTTAGAAAATGATAGCTGATCACTAAAGGCCAGATGTCGGCGTTATCTTAGTTGCAAGTTGTTGTTAAATTCAACAGATTTAAAAAAAACACTTGTTTTTCACTGGGAACAATGCAAATGAAATCCTCCATGCAGATAAAATAATAATAATTATTAATTTACAAACAAGAAAATTGGAATGCATAACAAATGCAGGTGGTAAAAGAGAAAGCCACATGAAAGCTCATCACAAGTAGCTTCACCACAAGCAGAAGTATATAGAAAGTGTGCAAACTCATTCATGTCAACGCAAAACACCATCAAATGTGCAGAACTCATTACAAAAACTATTTAAAAACATGATCTGTTTTACAAACATTTTTACTGGGAGATATTGTGTTTAGTCAGGAATAGGAAGTGGGGTTTGTTCCTTGGAAGAATATCAATGTAATCATAAAATATCTGACCTATGAAACGCAAGGGAAACACATGCTGAACTCTCTTTGAACAGACGGCATATCTACTGTGAACAAGTTCATTCTGTCATTTTGTTTTCAATTTAATTGACACCAGAACCTGTTTTAGTAGCCTCTCATATCTCTTGTTTTCTGATCTGTTTAAGAATGTCTGGACTCTTGCCAGAATCCTTCATGTATACTTCCTCAGAAAGTTGGTCAGACAATAAAGAGCTGTAGCTGTAAAAAACAAAACGTGTTTCCAGAGAAATCATAATCCTTTGGGTCTATTTAAAGGAGAAATATGCTCTGTTTGCTTCACATGCACTTTGAAGCACAGCTAAAGCAAGAGAAAATGAAGCTCTTTAATCTGAATCTCCGCTCGCCGCTTAAAATGAGAACTGCTCTGATTGTTTTCTTCATTGCAGTAAGTAACAGAATTTATTTTACTTATTTATTTCTGTCAATTTATAAAAGGTGTCCTTCTCATGGTGTAATTATATAGTTAGTACTGAACTATATTATATATCATCACATTTTTTGGTTTAGGGTTAGTTGCTTGCAATTACTTGCATTGAATTAGTGCATCATTTGTTGCTATTATACTATAATAAGTACATTTAACATGTAACAGGGACACTGTCAAATAAAGAAGTTACCAGAACATTTTAAGCATTTTTCAAAAACAAATATAAAGGGTTTCTTTTGTGTGTGTGTGTGTTATTTTTCACTTTAAATATTTGATATTTACATATTTACATATTTTGTTATATTGATATATGATAAGATAGAGATATCCAAAATACAGTCAAGCAGAATAATATCCATTCATATTCAATTTATGTACTAATAAACAGCCAATATGCTACTAATATGCATGCATTGTTAATAGTGAGAATTGGTTCTTAAAACCAGTGTTGACATTGCTTTGCATCCTCCAGAATATGATGGAAATGAACGGCCTACAATTGCAAGTTGCAATGTACAGTTATTTTCTTTTACAATGTATTTTCTTTTCCAGAGTGTCTGTATTCAAAGTGCAACTCCATCAAAACTAAACATACGCAAAAAGCGAGCCTGGATTGTGGATTCACTGACCATGGAAGAAGAGCACACTGGTCCTTTCCCATATAAACTGGGAGATGTATGTTATGCTGAAACCTTTCTATATTTGGCCACTTAATAGCAGAATATGAACTTAATAAAAAGCATTTAATGTATAAGCACAGAATTCTGCGTTTGTTCTCAGCCAAACGAATCAGTTTGAATGTTTTTTCCGTCCTTTTTTTAGTTAAATATTGAGAAGAAAGTTCTCGAAGAATACTCCATTCATGGACAGGGCATCGACAAAGATCCCAAAGGAATTCTCTCTGTGAACAGAAACGGATCTGTTTACGCTCATGGAAAAGTCAACTTTGAGGAGTACCGGAAACTGAGGGTAAGTTTTACGATAAGCAGTGAATAAGTATTTTTAATAGTGAATACTAACTGTTGTTTTGTTGACTTGCAGATCACTCTTTCTAAAAAACAAACAGTAGTTGCTGTGGATATCGATATTCTAGATATCAACGACCATGCTCCTGTTTTTAATCGGGATGTGTATGAAATCACAGTAGATGAATCAACACAGCAAGGTATGACTCAAATACAAAACTGGTTTAATCCGGCTGGTTTCCAGGTGAAGGAGCAACATTTCACCTGATCCTATTTGTATTTTTTTCCTCAAAGGTAAGGTTCTGGTCACAGTGCTGGCAACCGACAACGACCAGCCTGGCACAGAAAACGCTCGCTTCACGCTGACAGTCGTCTCAGTGTCTCCCTCTACCTCCACTGCTCACTTCTTCATTCAGCAAAGAAAAGGAGAGCAGACCGGAAGCATTTATTTCAAGGGGTACCTTGATTATGAGGTAACACATACTTTTTTCGATCTATGTTTTTCGATCCTTTAACAGTTTTATGATTTATTACTCAAAATTATAATTCCTGAACTTTTTTAACATCCATCCAGCCACAAATAAACAGTGTTATTAGTATTGTATAGGCTATGTGGCAGCAACATTACTAATGAATTAAAAGCACACACACGTATGATGTATGATGAGGATGTTACTCATTTCAATATTAAAATTAATTTTGATTTTTAAAAAATGTCAAAAGTGATACGATTAATAATTTATAATTAGGTAGCATCTTTCTTGTTATTTTATTATTTTATTTTTAATTTTTTGACATTTCTGTAACAAAGTGGTAATTATTATTTGAAATTATTATTATTTTTTTCTTAAAATTTTTTTTTTTTTATGATTATACAACATGGCATGAAACTGAATGCAAATGAATTTTCCCCCTTGTATTTATAATGCAGAATCTTATCTGACATTTTGTCTTTTCACGTTTTAGAAAATAGTTCTTAATAGTTCCAGTCAAACGTTTGTTTATCTCATTAGGTATTAAAACTAATTAGTACATTTTAGCATAAACCCCAATCTCATTTAGCATTAGTTAGGTCATGTGATTTTTATGTAGGTATGCTTTTAGCGATCATCTGACACAGATATAGTTCAGATATATAGTATTCACCTTTGCTGTTCGCTTTTCAATACAGAAAGCCCAAAAATACACTATTCTGGTTGAAGCAAAGGATCATGGGGAGAAGATGCAGCTCTCCAGCACAAGCACAGTGATACTGAATACCATCGGCAAACGCAACCATCCATCAGAGTTCATTAGGAAAACAGTAAGTGAACAAAGTGTAAAACTTTTGGTTGTTGCTATTTCAGTCAAGCTATTTGGGAACACTTTATTTTGATGATGCCTTTCAACCTGATCTTCTGAAAATGTGTAATAGTATGGCAAATAAAAACAAAAACGTGTCTGATACTTAGCACTGATACTGATTTGGCGTGTAAATGCAAACTTTTGCACACTTGCAAACTGCGCATCGTATGCACGCCAAGAAATTTCATGTCATTTGCAAATGAAAACTGTGCACCAACAAATGTTGTGTCATATGCACGAAAAAACTGTGTATTATATGCATACCAAGGTCAGTTTTTGTGTATAAATATGTATTAATACCACAAGTTTTTGTTTTTATTTAGCATACTATTTATAGCAATTTTTATGAGACCAGGCTCTCCCTTTTGACCTTTCTGTCTACAATTTTTTTACAAAGTTTATTAACACTCTAATGAGAATTAGTAGAACTGTAGGTACAACAGTATTTATAGTCAACAGTGTGTTAAAGGGACCATCAGAATAAAGTGAAACCAGTTATTTTGATGAGGAACTGATGCTGAACACTAGAGGAAACTCCAAATTCACATAAATGTCTTTTCCATCACTGTTTATTATTGTATTGAAGATGAAACAAATGGGTGTAATGGAGGGAGTTGAATCTGGACCGATGCTGGAGACCAACAAACTGGCTATGTGTCTGTCTGAGGAGATGACTGACATTATAGTTCTCAACCCAGCCTTGTACAGTCCACCTTTACACTTTGAGCTGGCCGGAGACGTCCAAGGGAAGTGGAGGCTTCAGTCTGACTATGGTAACAGAGAATTTTTTACACTGTAATAACACATACCTCAAATATATTTTTTTCTCTGTAATTCTATTATCTGAGTAACACTTTATTTTACAGGTACACCCATAGATTGCTTATTTGCATGCACATTAATAGAATATTAGCTATTTATTAGTGCCTTATTCCACAAAAGTAAAAAACTATGGTATAAACTTGTTAAATGGTAAATTCCTGTATAATTTACAGTAAAAACCCGTAAACTGACATTCCCAGAATCCCCTGCATTGCAGTTAAATTTTTGTTTACATTTGATGTTTATTCTTTAAAAATACGGTATTTAACTTAAAAATGTAAAACCTAAAATGTTGTTACCATATTTGTTACGGTCGAATCCCGTAACAGCTGCCATTTTTTTACCGTAAATTTTACAGAATTTTTGTACAGTTTAGTTAATAGTTAAGAAGTGTTACCTATTTTAAAGTGTTACAATTAACCGTTTTTTTCCCCTCCCAGGTACATCTGTGAGGCTGATCAAAGAGAGCAACATACATGTGGGCGATCATCAGCTCACCCTTAAGATCTCTGACAGCCAGGGCCAGTATTCAGTCCAGACCCTCTCGCTGCTTTTGTGCGACTGTGATGCTTCTGCAGATTGCAAAGACCCAGCAACAAAGATGAACATCGGTGCTGTCGCTGTCATAATCCTCAGCATCCCTGTACTGCTGGGTAAGAGCCGGATTTCATGTCAAGCACGATCCTGGGCTTCACATTCACTTTGAGCAGTCTGCAAAAAAGCTTATTGGGTTCATCCCAAATATGATATTCTGAAAGCTGGCATTGCATTATATTACTGAAGCATGCATTTTAATATAAAAAATATTAAATAAATTGAACATTGTGCATCAATCAGTTTTGTTTAGAAATTAATGCTTTTATTCAGGAAGACTGCGTTAAATCACTTAAAAATAACCGCAAAGTTGGGCATCTAATAATAATTTTGTGTTTTTGTCTGTGTGTGATTTAAAGCAGCAGGTATCCTGTTAATGGTGTGTTGTCAGAACAGATCAAAGAAAAGTGCAAAGCAAAACATGCTTTTAGTGGAGGGATCAGATCAATGTCTTAGTCCTGACACCATTGAAACACGTTGAACTGCATGGTAAGCATTGTTTTTGAATTTGATTCATTATCATCTAGCACCAGTTTCAGCCATTTTAGCTGTATTTGTTATTTAAATATCCGGTCACACTTTTTATTAGGTGGCCTAAAATATGCACTTACATAAACAAATAAAACAAATAAGCAGTACAATGTACTAATTACAGTCATATTATATTGCAAAACACTTCTGCTGCTATTAAGGTGGGATATGGGTAAGGTTAATTATAAATGTAAATACAGAAATTAAATACAGATGTAACTACATAGGTATTTTTTTAAATATAAGTGCAATGTAAAAACGTGCATGTACACAATAAGTGCATTGTACCAAATTCTTAATTTAAATGTAAGTACATAGTTAAGGCTACCTAATATAAAGTGGGAACAAATATCCTTGTCTTGATGACGATACGAAGTTTAAATTTCTGCTGCAAATGATGCAGCGTGTTAAACCCAGAGGCTCAGACTAGTGCCCTCTTTTATCCAGGCTGCAGATTTACTTGATGAACCATTCGAGCCAGAGCTGAAACACAAATGCTGACTTCAGTATGTCACTGAATATGCTGTAAAAATATGAAGGACGTCAGAAACTGGTTTTGATGAACACTCTTCTTGCTTTTACACTGTGAATTAAAAGAAAAGACTGCTTTGGTTGTTTAAAATGTACAATGTGAATAACTTTGGGTACAGATTAATGATTAACGTGGTGTGAATGAATATGTAAGTGTTATATGATTACATCAGCTCATGCAAATGTGAAATCATTCATAAACGACCCTCTTACCTCTTGCAAGGCTGGATAGGTGATACTGTACAGAGTTATGCTTATAGTTTTTATATGAAGGAATTTCGTTTTTGTAAGTGAGAGACTGTTTTTATATATTGTTCACTGTAATTTATTCAGTTGTGTTCAATTAAAAGGAAATAAAAAATAATCTGTTGCTTATCTATTTTTAATTACAATATGTGTGGCCTGGCCTTTGAACTTCCAGGAAGTGGATGTTTCATCGAATTCAGTGAAAAAATGTGACACTCTCAGAAATAAAGGTACAGAATCTGTCACTGGGGCGGCACCTTTTAGGTACTAATATGTACACTTCAGGTATTCGGGTACAAAAGTGTACGATTTGAAAAGGTTCACCCCCGTGACAGCTTTTGTACCTTTATCTCTGAGAGTGTAAAAGTGTGCACATCCATTATCATATCACCAGAAGATCATCACCCAATACAGGGCATATTCACATTCCTTCTGAGAGACATCATTTGGCAAATCAGACAGAAACCTTTTCTTTTCTGTTCAGATTCTGTCAGCAGGAGGAAGAAAATAGCCTGTGCCACAAGATAACACTTCTAGTTTAACTAGTGCAATTGTGGGGAATGTGTAGGACACATGACTGCTGGAAGTCAATTGACAATGCATGCATGTCTTTCTAGTATAAATGCCTTTTTAGCAGAATGGGATATTAATAATAATAAATCATATAAAAACATTCTTCACAATTAGTTGCTTCTTGCATTTTAGCCCTGTTGAATTTGTTTGTTTGTTATTTTATAAAAATGTACTTTTTTGTCTTGTCTGGACTAATTTATAGATATCGATAAGATATCATTTTATCTAAACCTATATTAAAGACACAGAAATATTATTTTAATACGTTAGCACAATTTAACACACATGCAGCACTGACAATACAAAATATTGAGGATATTTATCGTTTTGTTCAGATTATCATGATTGTTATTATTTATTTTTTTATGTTTTGGGATGGAAATTTCCTAATTGAAGACTACTCTCGGTCGTAGTAATAGCGTGCATAAACTAAAGAATGACGGAAGCCTCTGGCTCCGAGTGTCTTCAGTCTAACAGCTGAGCCGTAACTCGCTGGAGCTGAAGGCTGCGGGGTGTATGGGCGGGTGTTGTTTCGTGGCAGTGCTGAAGATGGGCGGACTTTAAACCCAGCCAGGAAAGACAGGAAAGCTGATACTTCCCCGGAGCACAACAAAAAGAAAACGGTAAATGTTTTTAAACTGTTTTGTGTAAATACATAAAGTTAACGAGAACGGAAGATCGCGATCGTTGAGGAAATCGTAATATCGCGCGCGTATGAGTTTCTTTTCTGTTTAACGGCCTGAAACTAACTGTGACTGTAAACATATATATATATATATTTTTTTTTTTTCCACACGAGTTGCATTATTTATACTGAAGATTTATGACAGCTAGTCTGAACAAAAGAGTTAAAATTGTTATCATGATTAAAATCAATCTGAAGCTCTTTCTCTCAGCTTTTTATTTTTAACTTGCATAAGCCGAACTAATGAGAAAATATTAAACTAATAATGAAATCCACAGTTAAAGCTCTTCAAACCTGACGTTATATTGAATCAATGTTTCAGTGTTCTTGTGACGGTTTAACTTAATCTTTCTTTACAGCAAAAATTGTCCCCTTTCGTTTACAACGTTTTCTAAAGGGTTACAGTGAGATAAATGTTCATAAAATAACGTTGTACACTTTGTTTCTTAACTCTTTGTAGCTTTATGTAACGGGGTGTCGATCCGTTTGAAACTGAATTAAAATAACGTCGGTGTCTTTCAGAGAAATGTCGGCTATCGGCTAACTTCACCACTTCACGGTTATCACTAGCGAGGGGAGTCTGTTTTTACAGAAATGATGTTATTTTCCACGCTAGAGTATGTTTTACACTGGTTGTGAGTGTTTTATGTTGTGTCATTGTGTTATTTGTGAATGTTTTGATGGTGGGCGCGGTAAGGCCTCGCGACATGACGGTTTCCTATCATCAATATATCGAGCTTTACACGCGATAATACACGCAGATAATCATTAGTGCTTTGTTTTATGGTTATGGCCTTTATCGTTTTGTCAATATTTGCGGAAAATGTGTTTTTTTTCCCCTTCTTTTTTTAACATAGCGATACAGATGCAGTGTAACTTCCGGTCAAATGATACTTCCGCAGCTGTGTTTCCGGTTCATGTTGACTATAGAAATGATTCACAGAACACATCTGACTTCAATATCTATCTATATCTTTGCATTTCTCCAGCTTTCGCTCTTAAAACGATTCAGCTCTTTTAGCTTATCTTTTTTTTTCTCTGCAGATGGCTGCCATTCGTAAGAAACTCGTCATAGTGGGTGATGGAGCCTGTGGAAAGACCTGTTTGCTTATTGTTTTCAGTAAAGATCAGTTTCCTGAAGTCTATGTGCCTACAGTTTTTGAGAACTATGTTGCAGACATTGAGGTCGATGTAAAACAGGTATGAAAGCGCACAATTTTGTAAACTTTGTGCACCAAGAAAACAATGAATGTGATGTAATACGGTGTAATATTTACTTAAATGTACACACATTAAAAAAAAATATATATATACTTACCAAAAGTTATACCATTGTGAACGTGCATATCAAAATGCATCACTAGAAGAGTATTCAGATTCTGTCCTGTCCCAATGCATAGGTATGATTACACTGGTGTAAGTCATACATGTACATTCCTCAGTTGTTTAGGTGTAAGAGGACTGCTGTTGTGTTATTTGGTTTAGTACATGGATCAATATCTCTCTTCTTACAGGTAGAGCTTGCCTTATGGGATACGGCTGGACAGGAGGACTATGATCGGTTAAGACCTCTCTCCTATCCTGACACAGATGTCATTCTTATGTGCTTTTCTGTCGACAGTCCTGATAGCTTGGGTAAGAGTTCCATGTAAACAATTAGATGTTAGTAGCCCAGTCAACACACTTTAATTCCAAATGTCGAAAAAAGAAAACCGCATTTTCAAGATAAAAGTTTTATGAGAAGAATGGATCTATTTGCTAAATGCATAAAATTGATCCTATTGTGAACAAATCAGCCGTACTTTTTTAAACTTTGGCCTGACAATTTATTGAGCCAAAATCCAAATCCAGAGTTCCCCAGTTTGAAAGAAAACATCTGTCAATATTTTAGGTTTCATCACAATTTAAATACTAATTACAAAACACTTCCATTTTTATCACCACCTCAAGTGTGTTGCTCATAAAATCAGTCAGCTAAAGATAAATACAAATGTCTAACGAACAGAATCATAAAAGCTTCACTTGTGGACTAGATACAGTGCTTTCACATCACAGTTAGAGATGCAGCAGTGTAGCTACCAAACAGAACTGCGTTTTCAAGAATGATCAGGTTTTCATCAAACCTATGCAGACATGCACACTGAATTTGTACAAAGCCGAGGTTACAGGCAAAGATTCAGGTGCTCCGTTTCAGTGTTTATTAACGTTCTAAAACAAAACAAAAATATATACACCAATTAACTCAGTTTGAACCATTTAAGATGATTTGCTGTAAGCCATTAAATACTTGTATTAATGTAAAAATGATTTGAAATATGGATTAATACAATTATCACTCTCTTTGTTCTTTAATCCTTCACAGAGAATATTCCAGAAAAGTGGACACCAGAAGTGAAGCATTTCTGTCCGAATGTTCCCATAATCCTTGTTGGTAACAAAAAGGATCTTCGAAGTGATGAGCACACACGAAGGGAACTTGCCAAAATGAAACAGGCAGGGCCTTTTTACTTTTCCTTTAAAAATCCTTTAATAAATGTAATAAAGTATAGTTCACCCAAAAATGAGAATTCTCATTCATCTTTTTCTCACCCTCGAGTCGTTCCAAATCTTTATGAATTATTTTGTTCTGCTGAACACAAAGGAAGATATTTTAAGAAAAGTTTGTAACCAGGCTGTTTGGGTCACCATTGACTTTCATTGCAGGGAAAAAAATACTATGGAAATTAATGGTGACCCAAAACAGTCTGGTTACAACATTTAAAAAAATATATCTTCCTATGTGTTCAGCAGAACAAAGAAATTCATACATTTTATTCCTTTAAGCCTGGTTTCATAACCAGGGCGTAGCCTAAACTAGGATTAGGCTAGGGTGAGCAAATGTACCACACGTCCTGGCCAGGATTTTTATATTGCTTTGATTCAAAGCTCCTCCAGAGCGTCTTTAAAACATAAGGAACCGATGTCATATCACCCCACACAGCCATATCACCTTGCAGCCTAAGCCTGGTTGCCCACTGAAGCTAAGCAGGGCTGAGCCTGGCCAGTAGTGATGGGGACTCTATACTGTCAAAAGAGTATTGTCTTTCGGATGAAACGTTAAAACTGGGGCCCTGACTCTTTGTGGTCATTAAAAATCACATGACACTCATTGTAAAGAGTAGGGGTGTAACCTCGGTGTCCTGACTACATTCCCACTGGCCCTCGTCTGTCATGGGCTCCAATCCCCATCCATTGGTTGGCTGTATCTCCCTCTCCTCTCCACCTGTAACTGGTGTGTGGTGAGCACCCTGGCTGCCATCGCATCATCCAGGTGGATGCTGCACACTGGTGGTGGTTGAGGAGAGACTGGTGTAAATCTTAAAACAAAAGAAATGCACTGTCATGTTTTAAGATCAGTCAGTGCAAGTATCTTTCAGTTAATACAGCTCAGATTTATATTTAGTCCATGACCTGGCTTGAGCCTTTTCTGTGAAACCAGGGGCTGAAGGAATAAGGAATCACACAAAAAAGAACATTAGCTGAAATTCTACTCACTCTCAGGAGATCAAAGGTTTAAATGAGGTTGTTTCCTAATCACTTGTCATCAGAATCAATACAGCTGAAAAAACATCACAGTAATTCACAATTCTAAGCTTGTATTGTCTTCAATGGAGAAATATTTTACTCTGAAGCAATGGTTTGAAGTAAAAAATAAACACACTTTTTTACTTAACAAGATGTTGATTGATAGACTGGAGAAATGTGGATTATTGTGTCGCTTTTATCAGTTAGTTGGACTGGCAAAAACTTTAAAAAAATGTAAAAAAAAAAAAAAATAAATATATATATATATATATATATATAATAGAAAAGTCATGTTTTTTGTTATGTTATCAGGTTTTTATTTTGCTTTGTGTTCGTTAGCTGTAGCCAAATCACAAAAACCCAACTGCAGTAATGCACAAAGAAAAAACATGATTTTTGAAAATTGTTCAAGACGGAGTTATGTTTTTGCAAATGAACTCTTCATATATTGGTGAGCAAGTGATGTAATGCTACAACTCTCCAAATCTGTTCTGATAAACAAACTCTTATCTGCATTTTAAAAGGCCTGAGGATGAGTAAATTATAACAAATCTTCTTTTTTAGGTGAATTATTTTGCTGCAAAATGTCCAAGCTGCTCTTTTACATTTAAGTGGACGGTAAATTACACTGTCAGCCTTTAAAAAAAGTTAATATTTTATGATATTTGGCACTGGACGGTATAAATAACATCCATTTTCATAGTAAGCTTAGGTATTCTGCATAACATGTATGTCTTTCTAATGGAACAAAATCGAAAAAAAAGTGATGATTTAGATACTGATACTGGGTAGTCACTTGCTTGTAATGTTTCTTCACTCAGGAGCCTGTGAAGCCAGAGGAGGGAAGAGATATGGCCAACCGAATCAACGCCTTTGGTTATTTAGAATGCTCAGCCAAGACAAAAGATGGCGTGAGAGAGGTGTTTGAGATGGCCACCAGGGCTGCGCTGCAAGCGAAGAAACGAGGCAAGAAGACTGGCTGTCTGCTGTTATAGAAACCTGTAGAAGAGAGGATGTCAGTCAACAGCCCAGGAGACTTCAGAGCAAGGGAGGGAGGGATGATGGGACGAGCCTGGTATTCATGTCCTAGTACAGTCGGCGCATCAGACTCATACTGGGACATCATGTCAGACAAACCACGAGAGACCAACGGAAAGACTTCAGAAACAAGTTGGGAACAAGATGACGTCATTTCCCGTCATCACAAAGTTTGGGCTTAAGAGTTTTCTGGTCACGTCAAGCAAAAAAAACAAAAGAGATAAAATTGCTAAACAGACTCTACACCTAGGATATTTTATGTTATTCTTCTCCTCCCACTCTTTAGTCCCGAACAAAAAAGGTCTTTAATATGCGTCCTGCCTCCAGCAACTGTTTCGTGCATCGGACCGATTGTATGTATGTATGTTTGTATATGTAAGAATATGAATGTTTGTGTCAAATGAGCGCATGTCCGTCTCCAGGTCGCCAACTCTTCATTGCATATACGTGTATCTGCCCGGCTTTATTCTGTTTGATTTATTCTGTGCTTGACTAAAGCACACACTGAACACTGAAGTGGGCTGTATTGTGTTTAACCTCCCACTTCAGGCTTTTTCCTTTTTTATAGCTGATGTCTCAAAGGATTCTGGGCTGTACATTAGGGATCTAAACCATTTAGTGATACTGATTTATTTAAAGCATACAGTTTTTTTTAATCATTTGCATTTAGAAATAAAATTTAAAGAAAATCAGATTTGGAAAGTTTTTTTCTTTTTGCTTGTGTTTCCAAAAGTGGTACTACTTAATACTGCAGTGCACTGTACACTATATAGTGACTGAAACAGTAGCATGCTATATTGCTGTCATGTAATGACACTACGGCTGCATATGAAGTCTGAATTTGAAAAGTACACAGATGTACTAATATTTCCAGTAATGATGAACGCATGTAGTATGCCTGGATTATATTCATACTATATAGAACATAAGTAATAATAAACATTTATATGTAAAGCACTTTTTATTACATTATCGCAACTCCTAGATTAGGTCTATTCATGTCAATAGCACCACATTGTCACATTTTCTTTCTTCATTCCTCGCATTAGAAATATATGGTCAACTGGAATACAGATTTCTGTGCTTTGTTCTATACTGCACACTTTCGGAAATGCATGTTGTATGGCTTCAGTAGTTGGCAAACAAAATACTGAGTACTGCATACTTCTCAGAGTATATGAACATAAGCAAAAGGGGTTTGTAATTCAGATCTCGGCACAAGGGGGCGCTTGGGAGCTTTTCTATAACGTGATGCTAAATTGGATACGCTACAGCAGAGGTCCTGTTCCTGGAGATGAATCTCCCTGCAGAGTCCAGTTCCAGCCCAGCTTCTGCTGTGTGTAATCAAGTGCTCCTCAAGATCATAACTAGCTGGTCCAGGTGTGTTTGGAGCTAGGTATAGTAGTCTGTCCAGATACCCACATTTGGAGTCTTTATATTTTTTATACATTTTGTACATATATTTTGCACTTTAATATAAACTTATGGGTGATTCTATAATTGCAGGCACATTTAGAGTCATTATTTTTCCAGATTTTAATTATTTAAATTAATTAATGTACTATTAGTCTTTGTTAATTGTTATGAATTGCAAGATGTTACAGTCCATAACAATATGACAATCATGATTTTGTCTTGCCTGAATTAGTCAGTGTATTTTTTCCATCATGTATCAATATGCAATCAAAATATTTTATAGTATTTTTCTTGTGGCAACATTTAATTCATTTTAGTTATAAAAGCCCTAAATAGGTAGTTACTTAAACAATGCGTCAACACCTACTATACCATATTTTGCCTTTAAATTGGTGGAATTACCTCTCAGAATTGTGTAAGTTACACTTTCACTCACTGATAAGATCTGAAGCACTGAAAAGTATATGTGCTCTCTATGAGAAAATATTTGAATCTAAAAACACCAAGAGTTGTTTTGTAGAACATCAACTCTGTTACCACAATATCAAAAGAAAAACAGAATTTATTAGTAATCTTCCATTTGGTTATTTAAAGGTCTTTTAATTAGATTTTCATCAGATTTTCAGAGTTTTTGGAAAAAAATTATAGTTTGACGGTAACAGACTTCAGACATTAAATATACCCACAAATATAGAATCACCCATATACATTCATTTCCAGATATATAGCACAATTTTTGGATCTAATGTGACAGAAGTCAAACCGAAAACATCTCTGCAGTCTGGACCAATAAAATGTGCATTTTATGATTTACTACCAGTTTAAATATAATATCTAATTAATATTTAACTTACACTGTAAAGGTTTCTATTCTTTAAGTAGGAGATGATGTAACTTTAACAGGCTTTTGGTGTTTTAAGAGCTCGTCTGTACAACCATGAACATGTACAAAAACACCCAATAAAGAAACATCTTCTGTTTCCCAGGTGTACACATAATTTTGTCCAACCCTAATGATAATCTTGCATTTTACAAAATTTAACAAAATGAAATCTTGCATCAGTTGTCTACAGTATAGAACATGTTCATTACTAGTAATGGTTACCTTACCTAATACACGTTTCTGTGCGTTTGCATGCCTGTGTGTTTTAAGCCAATCAGCTGGAGAGTTGTGTCCCCGCCTCCCGGACTGAGGCCATCTTACACTGAGCTCTGCTGTGGGGCGTCATACATATACACTGTATCAGTTTCAACGCTTGTGACGCTGCTGGTTGTAACAGAGGTGAGTGAATTCATGCTGTCATCATTTTGCGTTTAAAATTCTGTTTTCTAAAAGTTAGTCGTGTCTAAATGTTTGTGTCGGTGTTCTGTAGGCGGTTGCGGGCGCTGGTTAGGAGCTCGTGCCCTACCGAATTGATTATTGGCTATCATGCACGCAGCTATGTAACGCTATGTTAATGCAAATGCAATTTATTTGGGCACACAGGTATATAACTTTCATTGACGGTTGTTGTGTATATTTAGCTATGCTTTTCTACAGATTAATGTCTGGCTCAGTTAAGCATCTGCAGGACTGAGCAACCCTGCAGAAACTACTGGATATCATATCTGACAGCGCATTTTACACCCTTTTTTAGTTTTTCCAAATGGCGTTTAAGAAATTCTATGCAAATGAGTTTTTGGCTTAAACCAATCCATTGCATTACACACAGCTCACGCTACTTTCCGTCCTGCCCTTTTGCTTGCGTAAAAATCTGTTTTTAGGCATTTTTTCAAACATATGTGAAGGTTGATCATTACATTTTTTGTCAACAGCTGTAAATGAAGCACGCAAAGGGAAAAGTGGGCGTTTCTGTCGACTTGCGCTGAAGCATGGATCATGAGAGGAGGTAGGTCAAGAGTCCATCGGCCTGCAGTATTACCCTCTCTTTTTAATATGTATTTGCATTTAACCGCTGAAAAGATATGTGCATAAATGTTTTGACCTTATTACATAACTTCATGCTGTTAAAACTGAAACATGAACTCTTTTAAATTTACTAAAGATCTTAGATCTTAGGTGTGTAACTACATACAGAAAAGTAGTTGAAGGGGTCATGACATGAACTTTATTATTGGTTTAATATGTTCCTCGAGGTTTACTTTTTGCACAAAAAAAAGCAAATGCATAAGTGGAAAAGTAACCTGTTTTTAAGAGGCATGCACTGTTATGATTGGCTAACTTCATTGCATAGGAAATAGTAGTAATGCCCCCTTGCTGTTTCATGTGAGTGCTTTGACAACATGATAAAAAAAAGTTCTAAACAAAGCATTATAAAAACATTTACTTACAGTTTGTGATGCGATGATCTAACCTAGTAGCGCTTCGTCTTTCAACAAATAATGATGACAGACTCAAGCGTATGACCTGTGTCAGAAACTGAATGTACATCTGTATACTGCATCGAGTGTAGTCAAGATAGCACTAGGGATTGTAATTTCTGTTAGCTTTTGACACGACAAAACACTCACATTCAGCATAATTTAGTGTCAGCCATTAAGTTACTAAAACGTCAGTAGGAGGGATGTATGGTGAAAATAATACTATTTGTATTTTGAGTTAATAAGATGCAAAAAATCAGCATCTATAATAACTAAGAAGTAGAAGGATATTGATCGAATTAGTTTTAGAAAAAAAGTGCCACTTCACACTGCAGAATGTTGCTGTCACCGCTTAGTTTAAATATTTTATCTACCACACTGACATTACATGATTGCATATGCTTGGTTCTTGACTGGAGCAAGATTGTTGATTGTACTTGCCTTCAGATCCATTTCTTCATGGAACAGATTTAGACAAATTTAACATTACATTACTTGTTTACCAATGGATGCTTTGTAGTGAATGGGTGCTGTCAGAATGAGAGTCCAAACAACTGATAAAACATGACAGCAATCTGCACCTCTCCAGTCTATCAATTAATGTCTTGTGAATTAAAAACCTGTGTATTTGTATTAAACAAATCCATTGCTGGGCAAATGATGTAATGCAACATTTCTCCAAATCTGTTCCAATGATGAAACATTAGATGCTATCTACATCTTGGATAGCCTGAGTACATTTTCAGTGAATTGAGTGATCTTTCTCTTTCCTGGTGTCATAGGGGCGGTCGTGGTGATCGCATGGGCCGCTATGGGAAAGAGTCTGAAGATCATGACTATAGGGACATGGACTATCGCGGCTATGGGCAAGAAAATAGACTGAATAGCAGTTTAACAAATGTAAGACAGCACGAGCTTGATAGTTCTTTTGAAGGCATGAGAGACTTGGCCTCCGGTATCTTCTCGAGTAACCGACCTGGATTCAGACAAAAGGGAAACCATGGATCCGAAAACAGTCAACTTGGAAAAAGTCTCCTCCAAAGTCTCCCAAATGAGAATATGCACTCAAGATTCCAGCAAGATAATAAAGATTATGAGCCCGAGCCAGAGATTAATGCACACAGGAGAAATATGCAGACATTTAGATCAGGACAGAAGGTCTATCTGGATATACAAACCCCAGATGAAGGCGAAGAAAATGAGGACAACACCTGGGGCAGAGTTAGAGAGCGGCACAACTCTCAGGACGAATACAGTGCAGAAGACAAACATATCAGACATTCTGCACACAAACAAGTTAGTACATTTATCTCTTCAGAACAGTGTTTGTTCTCTATGAATCATGAGCTTACAATCATTAAATCTTAATTTCCTTTACTTGCCTTTTATTGTTTACTGTATATACATTTGATCATACCTAAACATTTCTGTTTGTTATTAAGAACTTGAGAGGAGTAATACTTATACCTATACCTGATTTAGGGGTTTCCTGACGAATCGCAACTAGGTAGGGACAAAATAAGAGATGGAACGTTTCATCATGGTCTGGAAATGAGCCAGGAGGAGCCAGAATCCCGTGACCAGGACTACAGGTCTGATACAGAGCAGGTCCAAAAACCCAGCAACATTGTCATGCTGAGAATGCTCCCGCCAAATGCAACTGTTAATGAGGTTTGTCTTCATTTTTTTCTTGATATTAACACAGTAGCCATTTCAGTAAATGCCTGTGGCATACTGTTACAACAGAAAACAAAACAAAAATAGAACTGCACTTACTTTGCAAAAGAAATCTGTGTGGCATTTGTTGTTTGTTTGCACTGTAGACTCACATTCCAAACAAGTCAATAGTTTTTAAAAACTGTGGGAAAAGTTGACATTTTTTATGTAATGCACATCATGCTACAAATTAAATAATTTAAAGGTTTGGTTCAGCTAAAAAAAAAAATGCTGAAAATGTTCTCTGCCTCAGGCAATTTAAGATTTTTAAGAATTTTGTAGAAATGTATTGGCCTGCTGGAATGAGAGTATAGTTTCTAGTCATATTGGCAATAACATTTTATCACTTTCTCACTAATGTATCCTCTGCAGTGAATGGGAACAGTCAGAATGAGAGTCCAAACATTACAATAATCCACAAGTAATCCACACCACTCCAGTCCATCAATTAACATCTTGTTAAGTTGTAACAGAGGGCCAAACTCAGACAAGCGCTGAAGATCCAAATGTAGCTTTATTTACAATGCACAGTGTGGTCAAAACAGACAAGGTCCAAATACAAGCAAACAATAATATCCAATGTGAGACAGAATCGTAATCCACTATGCAAGCAATGGTCAGGGCAGGCAGCGAAACAAGGCAAGGCAATGGCAAGAAAACTGGATAAATACAGAAAACGCTTGGTTGAGTCCGATTACAAAACAATACTTTGAGACTTTCTGTTTGGCTGGACCCTGGAGAGCTCGCTCTGCTGGCTTGGCGTTACATAAGTAGAAAGCTGCATGTTTTTAAGAAACAAATGCATCAAGGCATTTCAACTTCAAACCAGTAGTAAAATACCATCCTCACCATCATTTTGCAGGAAAGTCACCTTTTCTGAATCAGGAGAGAAATATGCACAGATCAAGCACCACCTCATTTTCACTAGACGTTAACTGGAGGACTGGAGTGGTGTGGATTATTGTGTTTTTTTTTTAAGTCATTTTAAATCTCCTTCTGACGGCACCCATTTACTGTTGAGGATCCATTGAAGTGCAAATTATTTAATGCTACATTTTTCCAAATCTGTTCCATTCCGTTAGCATACATATTTTGCCCAATTTTTTTATTTGAGGTCCTGCTATGAGGTTAAGTGCTGGTGTTTGATTTTTAGATTCGGGCTCGACTTCAGGAGCAAGGGATCCAGCCCAGAGAGGTTCGCCTCATGAGGAACAAGTCTTCAGGTAAGAAAGCTCTACTAAGGGGGCTTATTGTACCCCAGACTGACCTCCAGAATGACCTCTCTTCCACTTTCAAAACAAGCCATAACTCACTCTTGTGTCTGCCTAGTTCAGTGTGTTATTTCAATACAGCTTCTCTCTTTGTTCTCACTTTCCTCCTGGTGTAGTTGAGTTGAGTAAATATGCTGTTATGCTCTGGTGCTTGGAAACATTCAGGTTTCATATTTTTGTTTAAGCCATCACTGTTTATTTTCTGTTCTCTATTGTGTGCTAATATTTTCTTACCATACCCCTTGTCAGACTATTTTTTTTAATCAGACAATATTCACGTGAACACTCCCAATACATCCACAAGCATGGGAATAACAGAAACATGTACACTGGCACACAAGCACAAACCCAACTATTTGTTTCACAAGTCCTGCCAGGCTTATCCCTCATCTCACTTTGATTGCTCTTGTCCGGAAGTCTGGGGAAGATCTTGAGCCTTACATTGTGTAAGTATTTTGCAATATCTGTGTTGGGAAGACATGTGGCTGACCATTACATAAGCAATTTCTGGCTTTTTCTTTGAGTTTTTGGAATTGTGTGTCCTCAGCTAAAAGGGTGGACAAAATAATGTAAACACCATTTAAAAGGTTTTTAGTTTCTTTCAGGTCATTTAATTGCACACCTACCAAAGCAAGTCAGTGTATGTTAATTTGTTTCAAGAGTAAGAGATGCTTTGAGAATGCCAATTAAATCAGTGTTTTTTAGGAAACTCTTAATTTTTCCTAATCCATAAAGAAATGGCTAAATTATGGGAATCATTGCCATATGGATTGTTGGCCATCTTGTACAATGGTTCTGGGTTGGTAGCCATCTTGGCTAGGGACTTGACACAGGCAGATTCTCGAATGGAGGTCATGTCGTGATGAGGTTCTCTACAATTAGCTGAGACCTGAGGAGACTCTGGATGTCAGTTGAGACATGACGAGACTCTGGAACTGTGGCCATTTTGCCAAGAGACTCCTGAGTGGCGGCCATCTTGCCATGAGGCTCTAGGCAAGCAGCCATTATGTCTGATGACTTTAATACATAGTTTATTACGGCCATCAAGCTATTAAAAATGTAAATGTACATTATATGCTGCCAGTCAATCACACTTCAGTTTGGGCAAACACATGTCCCCCAAAAGATCATGTAAAGTCAGTATTGTGTTAAATTAGAAAAGATCTGAATAAACTTCATAAAAATGTAGTTTTAGAAATATTTTGATTCAGCATAGAACTTCTTATACCTAAAACTATATAATTCAGCTTTCAACTTTCTGTACAGAAAGCTCCTGATACCAAGACGAATTCCTTGTGCATGTAAACACACTTAGAAATAAAGCTGCTTCTGATCATTGAATATCACATTTGCAATCAAGGGAATATTTGAGAAAAACAGCACTTGTGTGATATTGCTACATTGATATACCCTGGCCTCCAAAAGTTTTGAAAAGGCCCTAGAAAAGTGGGCGTTTTAGACTAATTTTGCACTGATAAGGTAGAACACAATCTATGAAAATTTTTATTACATAAACAGTTTATACATAGAAAATACTATATTACAGCTCTGCATAATCTGGGCTTCCTTGCTGACAGTTTATTCAGTTATATTACTCCAAGCCTCCAAGCAAGAATGCACATAACCGCATTCTCATAGGTTACGTCATCTAGTCATTCATTGTCCTGTCGTCCTTGTACAACAAATACATATGTGACCCTGGGCAACAAAACCAGTCATAAGTGTTAATTTTCAGAAATTGAGATTTATACATGATTTGAAAGCTGGATAAATAAGCTTTCCATTGATGTATGATTTGGATGGATAGGGCAATATTTGATCCAACTGTATGGAAATCTGGAATCTGAGGGTACAGAAAAATCTAAATGCTGAGAAAATCACCTTTAAAGTTGTCCAAATCAAAACTAATCAAAAATTTGGTTTTAATGTATTTTTAGTAAGAAAATGACTAAATCCCTTCATGGAACATGATCTTTACTTACTATCCTAAGGATTTTTGGCAAAAAAGAAAAATCAATCATTTTGACCCATGCTATGTATTGTTGGCTATTGCTACAAACATACCCCAGCGACTTAAGGTTTTGTGGTCCAGGGTCACATATAGGTCTGGGCAGGACAGGTTGTGTTAATGATTTGATTGCATCATCTTTTCATAATCACATCAAATCAATGTGTTAAATCAACTACTTGCATAAGAGAAGACCAGGGCCCCAATGGGAAAACACTGTTGCCATACCCTGTGGTGAAAACACCTGCAGTGATACAACTGAGAATGGCTTTTTAAACCGCAGTTTGAGGTCAAACATGATTTTGCTAATTATCAGATGTAAATGTCACAGTGCAAATCTTCTTTACGAGATGTTCTGCAAAACGCTTCCCTCTCCTTTACACCTCAAAGAGCAATGTAATCTTCTTGAATGTTGCTATTCCCCACACGCTTGTGGACTTGTATGACAGCATTCCAAAAACTGAAGCTGTTCGAAGGCATACAGTGTATATAGATCCTTGATAGTGATGCATTATCAGGTGTTTCCTTATTTTTTCCACCCCATTTATGTGTCAGTGGCATGAAAGTATTATGGTAGAAGATTTAAGGAAGTTTAAGGAAAACTATTGAAGGAAAACTATTGAATCACTTTAGACCACAGCTTCAAGATTAGTCCATTTAATTTGAATTAAAATGGGGATGTTTCACATTTAACTTTTTTTTTTTTTCTTATGTTTTGTTTCAGTATGACTGTTTTGAATGTGTATTTCTAAGAGCTTTATTCTTAATCGAGTGTGAGGAAGTTCGCCAGAGACCTTTGTTTAAACACAGTGTTTTGGCAATTTTTAGGTACTGTACAGACTGTTGTTTTTAAACCTATCCTCAAAATGAGATTAGAGGTATTGTAGGTTAGATTTTATGCTATGATGCGTAGATCAGGCAGGGTCAAAATGTAAAAAAAACTACAATACAAAAACCTGCTTAAGTGTGTGTGTTTGTATATATACATTTAAATATACATACATACTGTTTATTTTTTTTACTCTTTTAATAATCGAATAATAATAATTCTGGCAAAATGTGCAGTGATTTCAACAAAAATCTTATTCTGCACAACAATGATAATAAATATTTCTTTAGCAGCAAATCCGATTATTGGAATGATGGGATAATGATGCAAAAAAATTTATAATAGCTTTGCATTTTAATATTTTTAAATGTATCAGTTATTTTCAATTACTGAAAGACTTCCTTCAAGTGACCAAACAGTTGAAGCCTAGTGTAAATGGTCCTTAGATGTAAGATTTTGTTGGTAACTCATAAGACATTTCATTATTTTATTTACCCGCATTTTCCAAAAATTGCTTTGTGCAATTATTGTTAAATTGGTTGGTGTAAACAGCGGAGGGAGTTTAAAGGTAGCAGTGTGATGATTGGTTAGAATACAGCTATATCTCTTTCTCTCTGTCTCTTTCTTTCTCCCTCTCTCTCGATATGAAAACACTAACCCCTCACTGCGTTGTTGTTGTTCTGTCATTGTGGCCCGGCGATGGCTGTGTCTCCAGGTCAGAGCAGAGGATTCGCCTTCGTCGAGTTTAATCACTTGCAGGAGGCCAGCCGCTGGATGGAGACCAACCAGGTCACTTCACACTTCACACTGCACACACTACAAGTCCACACGTGTATGGAAATAATATACCCTTTACGCCTGGATTCCTTATGATTTCACAGATTTCGCCATCTCTTAATAATGAGGTCTGTCTAGCACAAGTATCGGACACTGCTACTAGCTGGGTGTTTTCTGGAACTGCTCAAGTTCAGTATAAGATCTGCAGCGTTCCCTGAAAGCTCAGTTTGTGTGTGCTTATCTCTCTTTTTCAGTCATCTGCCGCAGTGTCTCTTGGCAGCTGTAAGATCCTAGTGTGAGACCTGCCCTATATTTCATGTCTATCTACGGCTCCAAAATGAGTTCTAACAGCATGAAAATTAAGTGTTCCGCTAACGTATATTCTACTTATATTATTAATTATTACCAGTGAGTCCTTAGATTAGCTGTCCGGTATACTTAAATCCACTTTACATGATAGCTAGGAATAAATTATAAATAATGTGAGACCATGGTAGACATAGTTATTTGGAAAGGTATTTATTTTTTAGGTTTACTTACAAGGTACACTCATTACAAGGCGGTCTCCTCAAAATACCTGAAGTAAACCTCCTTGCTGAAGTGATACTAGCTTATTCTGGCTAAGAACCGCCCGTTTGGACAGGAAGTGTTTAATTGACAGTCATGTAAACCACAATTTTGTTTTTGAGCTGACAATTCCATAATAATAGATTGTGTGGAATATAATCTGGTCTAAATGATGCCTTTGTTTTGTTTTGGGGGAACTCTAGACTTACTCTAAAAGATGAACAAGCATCCATTATTTCATGTATAAAACCATATGAAAAGAACATGGATATCTAGTGTTCCTGTTGTTAATGCCAGATTTGGGTTAATCTGATGATTTGCATTGGACCAACTATTCTTTTATGGGAAGTAGCAGACCAGTACCTTTAAAACCCCCAATTTGTTTCATGTTTTTATTCCTGGTCTAACCGCCAGACTTCTATTTCAGGCAGTGCTTGCCATATCTGTGTGTCGCATGATGACGACGGTTTGTGAATGGACTGTGGTTGGTCTGTAGTCTGAATGGGATTTGAAATGATGAACTTTGAGCTATTAGCCCAGATACTGATCCTAACAATGCTGGGAAAATGTTGTTTTTGTATTAGTTGAGAATGATGGGGTGCTATATCGCAGATAATTGAACATGAAACAATATCTAGGCATACATGTTTTATGTACAGAAGTACAGGGTCATGTTGTTTGTCTCAAAATGTCAGACCTCTGAGTTGCTTAAAATCAGGTAATTGGATAGATGTTGGTTTTCTTTCTTTAGTCTTTAGTTATGTTAAGGATGTTTTATTAAAGGGATACTTCCTCCAAAAGGACAATGTTGTTAATGTATTCAGCCTCAGGCCATCCAAGATGCAGGTGACTTTTTTTCTTCATTAAATAAATAAAATAACTTTTTAAGCTGAAACTGGTCCTTATGATGAAGTCAATGCCAAAGAGTGAAGAAAACATACAGTGTACAACAGTCTCCAGCCAATATATTGAGGTCTTATGAAGCGAAACAATTGATCTGTGCAAGAAACTGAATTATTTACAACTTTATTATCTGTAATCCGGAGCCTGAGTTTGTTCACAAACAATTAGTTTTTTCTGAAGTGGATCTTTTTAGTGAATTAAGCTACATTTTACTGAAGAAATAAAATCACCTCGATCTTAGATGGCCTGAGGGTGAGTAAAATAACAGTTGTTTTTTTTATTTTGGGGTGAATTATCTCTTTAATGCTAATATTAAGTACAGCTTGAATGAGGGAAGTTGTTGTTTATTTTTAAGCATTGAGCTTCTCGAGGTTTTATTTTTGGCTCAGGTTTAATATATTCAGGTCTTTATTCTACATGTCCTGTCATCGCTGTGTGAGTTTACTTTTGTAAAACCTTCTGTCTCGATGTTTTATTTGTGGCTTGCTGTGGGTTTCAGGGTGGGCAGGAGTGAGCGTGACATGTTATTGTTCCCCTGAATGGGGGAGGTTGAGGCTTCTGGCCGGAGAGGGTTTCCACACACACCCTCTCACACACAGGCCGGCGCGTCTTTCTGAGTCCTCTCAAGCTGATGGTGATATCTGTCTTCCTCTCTCTCTTTTATCCAGTCTTCTCCTCCCCTCTTGTGTGAGATGAGGTCTCAAGTGTGCCAATTCCACCCTGAAAATAATATTTACCCTCTTTTGTCCCTTCTCTTCCTGTGTCTCACTTTCAGAGAGTGCTCACTATTTTGGGACAGCGTGTATCTATGCACTACAGTGACCCAAAGCCCCGTGCTAATGAAGACTGGCTCTGCAATAAGGTAACTTTGATAATGCTTTTTATTTCAGTTTAATTAGTCATTGCATAATTATGCCGTTAGGTTCATTTAGGTTCATTTGCCATCATGTTGTTCCAAACCCATATAGAGAGTTTTTTTAATGAAACATGAGAAATTTTTTGTCCCTAAACTTTCAAAAAGTTCATTAAGACATTTTGTAGGGGAATCTGTATTAATTGAGCCACTTTAAGATAGCATTATATGATTTAACACGTTTGATTTAGGCTTTTATTTACATATGAACAATCGATAGATACACACAGAGCACAGATGTTTATTATAATTACATATTTAAATATCGCTTTTATATTTATGATGTCACAAAAATAGATCAAGCAGAAAAACATCCAAGTGCAGTTTTGTATATTAATCAACGTTTGTCAGAAACATAGAGACTCAAAAGACTTGGATTAAACTTCACATGGATTGCTTTTACTTTTACTTTTACTTTTTTAGAAGCATCGACATTTGGGTGGAATAGAGATTCAGTGGAGGGACAAAAAAAAAAAAAACTCTGATTTTTTTAGTCTCATGGATTTGGAATGGCATGAATGACATTTATTTAAATTCTTTTCCCAAACATCTGTTTTGATCAACAGTGTGGTGTGCAGAACTTCAAACGAAGAGAAAAGTGTTTCAAATGTGGAGTTCCAAAATCAGGTTTAAATGAAAGTTCACTTGTTGCGGTTATTTGCGACAGCATGGCAAGAATGAATGTAAATCTAAATCCTTGTGCATATGGTCCTTTGTTTTTAGAGGCTGAGTTAAAACTGCCTCTGGTGCCAAAGAGTTTACCTCTGGGGCAATTAAAGGATTCAGCTCAAGGATTCTTACTGCCCCTTCCTGCCATATTCCAGACAGCAGCTCCACTTATCAACTTAAGCTCCTCGTCCCCTGCTGCTGAGGTCGCCAATGACAGTAAGTTATATACGCATTTATAGGGATAGTTCACCCAAATATTTAAATTTGCTGCTAGTTTACTTAACCTCTTTGAAAGCCAGTTTCTGCCACTAAACTTTTTATCTTACAATTCTGAGAAAATAGAATTGTGAGATATAAACTCGGAATTGAGAACATATCATTCTTAATTTCTACTCAAAATTAGACTTTACATCTCACAATTCTGAGAATAAAAGTCAAAATTACAAATTGTATCTCAACTTTTTTTTCCAGCAATTTTGAGTAAGTCAATTGTGAGATAAAAAGCAATAACCTTTTTTTTTTTTTTAAATCTTTTTATTCAGTGGCAGAAATGGGCTTCCATACACCTTTAGGCCAATCAAAATGTAGATAATTTTTTACCTTCAGTAGAACAGTTTAAAAAAAAAAAAAAAAAAAAAAAAAATATATATA
>JAUYWG010000028.1:513409-526506 GCA_034779775.1 Enteromius afrohamiltoni
CCTACAGCTGTGTGCTCAACAATCCCATCACAAACCAGACCACACATCTGGACATCAGTCAACTCTGTCAACCATGTTCAGGTACAGCAGAGCCTTTCTTCCATTAAAAAACAAAACAAAAAACAAAACACAATGTAAAGCAGAAGTGGGATTTTGCTACATTGGGCTTGTTTTTCATAATGAGTCAAAATCCAGTTCATAAAATTGCTAAAACATTGACAAACTTTAACTGTAAACCTGGAAATAAAACATAAAAAGTATTCCAAACTCTCGTAGTAAAGTAATGATAAAATGGCACATGCTTACCAAAATAATATACTTAGCGATAAGCTTTTAATGTTGAAATTAAATTTCAACATTTCTTTTTTATCCAAAGTGACTTACAAATGAGGAAGCAATCAAAACCAACAAAAGATCAATGCTTATGCGAGGGCTATGAAAATTTTCAACACAGTATACATCGTATTAATTTAAATTATGCAATAAATAAAAAGAAAACAGATACAACAGAAAAAGCATAGAGCAAGGTAGCGTTAGGAGGTTTCTGTGCTACAACTATAATTGTACAATAAATAAAAACAAAGTGCAAAAGTAACCGATAATTTCCCAGCTATATCTACAATAAAGTGAAGTAAACAGTACAGCTATTGTGCTACAGACCTGTGTGTTTATGATTTGGCCGGGGAAATAAAAATATCAAGAAACAGAATATCTGTAAAAAAAATTTTTTTACATCTTTAAAAATACCTAGACTAGGTGTAAAAATGAGTGTTAAATACTGCATTAAGTGTTAATATTCACAACGTTTTGGTGCAAAATTTTCCCAGAATGCTAAAAGTATTTACTAGATCTCCAGAAATATTAAAGTGCTCAGGGCAAACCCCCACCACAAGCCCTTAACTAACCCACAACCCATAAAACAAATGAATTTAACTATAACTTAATCTTAATGATGATCCTTATTTTACCGTATTAAAAAAGATAGTAAAACTAAATGTACTTCATTTTGATGAACTGCGATATTGATGATTCCATAACTAAAATGATCCATTCTTTCAGATGATGTAATCTTTCCCTATCAATTAAAAGTGCATTAAATCTCCAGCTCAAAGATGGGGGTCTTTTGCATTTGTGTGCATGTGCTGTTGCTAAAGAAAGCGTGCAATCACTTTCCTATGCATGTGGTGAGCACGGCAAGCAAAGGCACTCCATTGGCAGCAGCCTTTTGTGGAGATCAACCCAGATTTTTTTCTGCATTTGTACAAAAAAAAAAGAAAAAAAGCTCAGTTTAAGCAAAATAAACTAATTAGATCACAGACAATTAAATGCTATTTTTCCTCTCACTACACTATCTACAGGTGATACTTACCCTTTCTGGATCTCCTGAAGTAAATGACACAAACAACAGCTGCAGTCAGCGTCAGAATAACAGTAGCAGCAGCACATATTACTACAGCATCTGGAGACAGACCTGACTCTGGAACTGAAGAGACAGTCATTAGTGTGAGTGTGTATCACATATGTATCAGTGTATCAGACTGATCTATATACTAAAATATAAAGTTAACTGTGATTACTATGTGACCTGCACATGGACTACACACATGCATGTATGAAATACATATTTTTTAAATCATTACTACACAAGAACATCAATTACTGCATTACAGCTTCTAGAACTAATTTAACATTTTTATCGTGATTATGAAACAAACAGAGTCACTATTTAACTTTTTGTTAACCATCATTCAGGAAGGCAACATTTGTCCACATTGGCATGTTTTAACATAGTTTCGGGAAGAGCACGCTGAGTATTGTAATGCCACGCCAGCAGAGGGAGCCCTCTGACTCGACTCCACTCGCTCTGCACTCACTTCCTGTTTGCCCAGCATAAAGCCAGTCATCAGAATTCAGCTCACTGCGAAGTATTGGCAGTTCATCTGCCTTACCAAGCGTCTTCCCCAAGTATTCTGCCTGTTTATTTGACCCACGCTCTCTCAGATTCTCCCTCGGATTTGGTACGTTGATTGGACTGATGTTGATGTGTTTGTTTGGACCCATGGCCTGCCTTATAGTTTATGTCTCTCGGATCTTCCCTGTGTGTCAGACTTCCTCTCTGTTAACAACCCATTGCCTGAATTCTTTGACTTGTCTCTGTCTAAAACTTTTAATAAACCTCCGCATATGGATTCACATCCTGTTTCAGCGTCTGCCTTTCAAGTATCTACACAGCCGGTACCCAATGACGCTAATCAATATTTTCAGCATAAATACCATTGTCTCCCTCCTCTCAGTATCTAGTTACGCATGATCCCTCCTTCCTCCCCTTCTTAACTATCTTACTTAGGCTATCTTTACCCACAACTGAAAACTCTGGTCATTACTCACGTCGTTCCAAACCCACAAGACCTTGAGATATTATTGATGAGACCCGAGAGCTCTTTGACCCTCCGTAGAGACAGCAAGGTTAAAGCACTGATGTCACACAGACAGGTTTACAGATGTCCTGTTTATATTTCTGTGTCTTGATGCTGGTAGGACCACAGCTGTCTGAGACTCACAGAGTTGTCGGGTCTCATCAGATCTCTCTTACTTTGTGTCCTGAAGATAAACTAAAGTTTTTTTTAAAATACACTTATAACCCGGTAACTGTGTAATGGAAATTACTAATCACATAGAAAACATCTGAATACATTTCTTTCTCTGTTGGCACAAGCAGTGTGCGTTATGTGGATCCTCACATTCTGATGTTCTAATTTAATTTTTAATCATTATTAATAATCGGATAATAATGGCTTAACGACCATCGGTTATCGATTAGGAAAAATTAAACTGAGACTAACATAAATGAATAAATAAATAAATAAATGAATAAAGTGCCCTACACTAAACAGCCAATAAATAAAACAATTATCTAATTAAAATGACAAAACTAAAATGAGTATCCAACGCAGACCTTTTAGGTTATAACAATCCATTCGTAAAATGCACAAACATTTTTGCAGATGATTATTGTGCAGCCCTAGCTGTCATTATAATATTTGGTGCAACCAATAACAAATCGTAAAATAATATATAAATAATAAATAAGAATAACATCATTGTTTAAACAGTCTATTTAGAAAAAAATCACTGTAATCAAATAAATACAAAAAAACTTTTTTTACGGTAAATTACATTAAAACACTCACCTTCGACTGTAACTGTGACCTTCTTTATGGTTTGACCAAGATTGTTTTTTTTATAGATTTTTGTGCTGTTACAGATAGCCTGGTTTCTGTTCAAGCTTTGACTTTTGCCTTGACTTTCGCTTCTAATGATCTCAGCTTGATAGACCCCAGAGTCTCCAAGTCTGATGCCTGTGATGGTCAAATATCCAGTCTCGTAGTCCACCTCCAGTCTGTCTTTGAATCTCCCATCAGGACCATCATATAAACAGCTTGTTCTTTCATCTTTATTAATTAGAGCCACACAAGTGTCTTCAAAATACCACAGCAATGATTCATCTGTTTTTTTCTTATCATCAGTCATTAGAACGAGTGGATCTCCCTCCTTTACTATCTCACTGTTACCAGACACACCTGGAGACACAAATAAACAAATAAACATTCACACATGACACGTGTTTTCACAATCGATCAAAATGACCAAGTATAATGGTATCTTGCGAATGCCCGATTAATGTCTAATGTAGTGCGGTAAGCAAGATAGGCACCGTCTAAAAAGGTCGGTTTGTTTTGTTGTTTGTTGAAATCACACTGTTAATGCAGATTAGCAAAGTTATTGAACACGGAAGTCCGAATGTGTGAATATAACAACTTTACCGAAGTCAGCAGCTTGAAAAAAGCCTCACATTTAAAAAAGAGAAAATAGAGGATAAATCGGTCTAAAACTTAAGCATGCCAAGGACTGAGTTACTGTTAATACGTACCAATATAATGAGCCAAGATAAATAAACCCACGCTGAGGAAAACATATTGTGCTGTCATCTTCTCTCCTTCTCGAGCCGGCAGTGCCGGGCCGGACCGGTTTGACAAGAAGAACACAAACTGGGGTTTAGGACCCAAGTCGGTAGTTGTTTTAAATGCCTGATTAAACGTCGTTATTCCCAGGTGGAAAAGACGTAGTGTTTAATGTATTAAAAACATACATATTTGTATTACCAACATGCTTAATTGATAGTCATTCAAATAAATTGAATTGCATTTTAAAGGTATACTAGAAGTACGTTTGTATTAAATACACTTTAAGAAATAAAGACATTTCTAAAAAGTATACTAGAAATCACTGGTGGGCCATGCATTTGCCACCCATGCCTTCTTTATATACAGGTGCTGGTCATATCATTAGAATAGCTTAAAAAAAAAAAAATGTATTCCACTAATTCCATTCAAGAAATGAAACTTGTATAATGTATTCATTCATTCCACACAGACTGATATATTACGTGTTTATTAAGTGTTTATTTCTTTTCATTTTGATTATTATTAATATGTATAAATGTTATAAATATAAATGGTCTCCCTGGAGAGAATTGTGAAACAAAAACCCATTCAAAAACGTGTGGGGGAGATTCACAAAGAGTGGCCTGCAGTTGGAGTCAGAGCTTCAAGAAGCATTACACACAGATGTATGCAAGACATGGGTTTCAGCTTCGTATTCCTTGTGTCAAACCACTCTTGAACAACAGACAGCGTCTCACCTGGGCTAAAGACTAAAAGGACTGGACTGCTGCTAAGTGCTCCAAGTCAATTTTGCATTTCCTTTGGAAATCAGCCCACTAAACATTGGACGTTGGATAGACGTGCAGATCATGTCTATATTGGGTCCGTTGGTCCATGACCAATTCTGGACATCTATTCGACATCCAAACTGGGTCCACTATTTGGACGTCCAACCATGACCCAATTTGGACGTCATTTTGATGTTCAACATTTGACCTAATCTGGCTTTTTTTTTTTTGGGACGTCATTTGGACGTCTATGGCAGTGGCAGTAAATGTGTTTTACAAAATAGAGCCTATCAATATGATTAAACATATGAATACAGATTATTTATGAACAAACAAGATTTATTACTGTATCTGTATGACTATTTACTTATTTGGTAGACCATGTTGTTGTTGTTTTTTTTTTTTACACATTTTCCTGTTTTCCTTGAACAGTTTTTATTTTATTTAAAGTAGCCTATAATCACCAGCCAGCACACTTATGTGGGGCCCAGATGGGTGTCACCTGGGCTCTCTAACTGGGGCCCAGCCAGTTTTGTCCTCAGTTTCCATGTTGGCCCCACATGGGTCAGCCCACATAAAACAATGAAACTAACACTGCTCAGTATGCATACTACAGAGTGCTGTAAAATAAGACACAAGCAGCCCTGCATTTTATTATACACACATAAGTGTGTTTTTAAATTTTTTACATTTTTTGTATTAAAAAAAAACTGGAAATGCATCACACCTTGTCGTTTTTGGAAAATGATCTAGTCCTATTTCAGAAGGTGGCATACTGTTCAAGATCATTTCCAAAAACTCCGTATGATTGTCTCAGCAGCAGGTGATAAGCATACAAAGGTGTACATGACTGCCCATTAAAGGAATGCAAGAAAGTTTCCCTGAATGGAGTTGGTTTCCTTTCTGTTTTTTAAACTTTATTTAATTTTTTTAATTGGGTTAACAAAAAACAAAACAAAAAAACTTTTAAACATTGAATGTTTGATAATGTCTTAAAGCAAAACATAAAAAGCTATTATGACTGCTGTTATGTTATATTTATTTAACAGCCATATCGGCATGTAGTGGTTTAACCATGGCATTACATATAAATATTATATATAGGATTGAACAGTCTTTGTATTTTTACAGTCTTTGATTAAATTTTGTTCTGTCTATTCTTATGTAATGGTCATGAACTTTTTTTTCCATGTGCTCTGTGTGACCTAGTTACAATTTTTTGTTAGCTAGTTTTTTTGTAGGTCATTACACTGATTTATATTATTTATATTATATTTATAATATTTATATTATATTTATAATGTGTTTATATTATTTATATTTTTATTATAATGTGTTGATCTTGTATAAAAAATGAGTAAATACAAGGATGTTGAGAAAATACATGTGCATATAACATATAATTTTATGTAAAATGTAAAATGTTGAGTTTGACTGGATAAACACTATGATTTCAGATTCAACCCACAACCTCTTGTAGATCTGACATCATTGAAAAGAAGAACAACTGCAATCGCAGCAGCCACGCCCATCAGAACGGTGACCACCAATCGGATCACAGCTTCAACAGTATCACAACAATAGTCTTGTACATCTAAAAAAGAAAGGAATTGAAGATGAATTTTCACCAAGCTCTATCAGGAAATCACCAAAAGTATCTGCAAACACACACACACACACACACACAAACACAAATCACCTCAGACATACCTGCACATTTCTGACAGACATCAGTGATGTTGAAATGCTCATGTTTTGTGAATGTTAATGATGAAGAGGTATTGCTGATGGCAGAAACAGGCTGGCAAGCTGGACATATGACAACAACAGTATTTATTGCAATGCCAATCAGTTAACTGGAAACAACTTGATTATTTTACACACACACAAAATCCAATGTTCACTAATAGATAATATCCATCTCATAAACCTTACAAAATATAAAGCATTATGCTTTACACTGAGTGTTGGTGATAAACCATGTTTGGATTTGAGTGTACACTGTAAAAAAACAACCTGTAGAATCTACTCAATAAAATTGAGGTAACAATTTTCACTCAGTTTGTGTGAGTAGATTATATCCTGTATATTTGGGTAAAGAATACCTACATTTAACAGCTAAGATAAACTAAAACAAAAAAGGTAAAGTTTACCTAATTTTTTTTATATATTACACAATTAATTACTCATTAAAACCTTTAACCTTTAAAATGGCATAATAGGGGCACTTTAACCCAGTTACCTTTAGAGAAGAAATAATTTTTTGTTTTTCCTGTTTGTCTGCGTATGCCTTATGGAAAGATTGAACAGCCAATAAGAAAATGTGAAAAATAAAAAACATTGTTTAGCTGTATTATCACAAGGCTGTTTTTGTCAGTAACAATGATACACTGCAGATTCTTATGTAACATTACGGGAGTTCTATGCCAAGTGTACAACTGTTACACACAGTGTAGGTTACAGTGTAGGTCAGAAGTAGCATTAAAATTACATGGTATTTTTTAGTATAATGACTTAAAAGTAACATTATATTTTCTGTTTTCTTCTTACCTCCTCTACCGCTTCTGTCCTCCGATGCAGCAGCCGAATTTAAACCTTTGGAGAATATTTTCCATTTTTTATTAATAAATTCAGGTATTTTTATGCACTGATATTAGAGCCCTTTTTTTGCTTTCTGAGAGCTTTTCGGCACCGCCTTTCCTTTTTTTTACAGTCCATCTCTGACAGTTAGCTTGTGTTGCACTTACTGTTTGACATTCTTGTCAGATTTTGATTAACGTTAAGTCTGCGTAACCTCTGATTGGGCAGGCCCATCTCGAAACCAGCCGGCTGTCGCTGATTGGGTCAAATGCTTAACATTTATTATAATTATTATTATTATTACAACTATTATTATCATCATTATCATATTCACATCTTGCAAGAGATAAAAGCTGCCTGCATGTAAAAACAATACATATAAAAATAAAAAACTGACTGGCTCACATTTAATAAATGGTCCGGCCCTTCTGGCATTTGCCAGAATTGCCAGATGTCCAATCCGCCCCTGTCTTCTACTGAGATAAGGGTCAAGAGCCCAACACACAAATTTTTGTTGTCTAAACGTAACTGGGTTAAATTACAAGGAAGTGACTATTTTTTTTTTCCTCTTTCAACTGTGTTAACACAACACAAGTAGTCAGGAGTTAAATTAGTTCAAATAATATTTTTAATATTTAATATTTTTGTGTAAAGAATGCATTTTTTTATTCAAACCAAGCTTAATTTAATTTCCTGTAAAAGTTGAAAGTTGATTACTAACCATTGACAGTGAGGTTGAAACGCTTCCTCACATTGACGGTATGAAGTTGATAAACTCCAGAGTGTGTGGTTCTGGTGTCTGTGATGGTCAGAGATCCTGTTTGATCATTCAGCGTCAGTCTGTCTCTGAATCTCTCATCAAGAACACCATCATATACAGTCATGCTGTTGGCCATTACATTGATTTGGGCTAATAAGGTGTTTTCAGCTCCAAACTTCCACAGAATCACATCATCATCCATCATTTCAGTGAGACCAGAGTCTAGAGAGACCGAATCTCCTTCCAGCACTGACACTGACTCCACTGCATCAGTGTCAGCAAACACACCTGGGAAATACTGGTTGGTCACATATAAATGTGGCAAACAATATTACAAATATAATATTTAGAAACTTTTTGGATTCAATTTAGCTGACATTTCTAATGTGATTCTTGTTTGAGGTTTTTAAAACATCTCTGATAATACTTCAAAGAAAGTGTTCCGTGTCCACAGATCAAACCACAACACATCAGTAAAGAGACAACAGAAAGTTTCACTTTGACTGAGCTGGGTGTCACACACAGTAAATCACCCAGTGTTACATCAGCACTGCCAATCTTTATATATTCCACATTCAGATTGACTATAATAATCTTACACCACCATCTGATGACTTTTATTCTTCACTTGTCTGTCTGTTATATCTGTTACAGCAGCCAAACTAAATATAATGTTCAAAAGTCAACAAAAGTAAACAATGGCCACTAAAATGATGATTCTGCTTTTAAACATCAGGTGTCTTCAATAATGATCAATCATCAGTTAATTAATCACCTAATCATCTCATTAACTGCTTTCGTGTTTTTAACACGCTGAGTGTAGATTATATAAACACTGGGGCCCGGTTTCACAAACTGAGCTTATCTTAAGCCAGGACTAGTTAAGTTAACTTAAGTTAAATTAAGATATTTAAGCAATTTTACAAAAATGCCTTGTAAAACACTACAGGTGTGCATCTTAATACAGAACAATGACACTGACATGTTTTAAGATATGTCAGAGCAAGATATTTTCATCTGAGACAGCTCAAACATGCAGTTTAATCTGGGACTAGCTTAAGTCTGGTCTGTGAAACTGGGTATGATGGGAGTGTTGATTTTTTTTCCCTTTTAAAAGTGGAAACAGCTTACAATACTTGTTCATGAATAAGGCATTGTTTGAAACTGCTCCAAATATTAATTTTATTTGTGTATGATCATCATTTTCACTATAACAAGCAAAGCTGAGTATTTAAGAATAATAAATCAATCAATAAAAAAAAGAAGCTAAAAAATACACTTCCCTGCACTGGAGAAAGACAGCTCTCACAGGAAAGTGGCCACTGGTTTGATGTGTTTTTTAGTTTGTAGGTGAAGAGTATCTTCCTGTCCTGTGTTTCTTCTTCTTTCTAAGGTTTAGTAAAGGCTGGAATACACTGCACAACTTTTAAAATCAGATTTTGTGTAAATCACACACTTACAGACTCTGTTAAAGGAAAACAGGTCATCATACACTACCTGAGCAAAGACCAGACTTTAAAATTGTTCCAATCAATTCCAATCACGTGTGCCTTGTTGCTAGGAGACGCATGACAAATGAAAACAAATGTGCTCTAAAACCTGCTGAAATGAACACACGTTTGATATCCTCCCGCTGGACTGAATCAAAGTCTGAAGTTTGTGATCATACACTACCTGGTTTTCTGTGTCAGCTTGTTCAAAAAACCAGGGGGAAATCGGGCAAAAATAGCTGTGCATTCCAGGCTTAAGGCACAACCAGATGTGTGAGGGAAAAAAAATCTCCTTCCAGTTACATTAGTTTCTCTAACACATTGAAATAACAGATTTAAACATATATCCTCTGAATCTTTCCTCAAAATCAATGAATTTTGCTCTTGATTTGCCTGGCTGTTATAATTCAAGTACAGCAGCCAAAACAACATTTAAATTTATTACTAAAAGGATCAAGAGCCCAACTAAAGCACACACTGACACTGGAAATTACAACAGCCAGACAAACCAACAACAAAACTCATCAGTAATAGATTAATGTATTACTTCAGAACATATACACTCTAACTACTAGCATCTGTAGGGATGATGAATGTAAAAAAGCTGTTAGAAGTGCTGAGGGTGATGCAAAATGAGAAAAGTGCACACTAATGTACCATTTAGCAGTATTGGGAATTAGAAAAAACTTCAAGTCTTTATCCCTTTATAAGTCATCAGCAAAGTAATCAGAGGAAGTACTAATTCCCAACACTGCTATTTAGTATGAATTAAGTAGAGCATTGGTAAAAACTGGGAAGACTGCACCAGAGAAGGATTAAGTGTATAGCACGCTGAAGCAGTTTTATTGAAGGAGGGGGAAATTGTTATTATAAAATAAAGTGTGGGGAAAGAAATTATTCATTGCCTAATTTTATGTTATTTGATCTGTACGTTTGACGCTTTATCTGTTAACGTTAACCCATTTATAATAACACTGGGAAGATATGTTCAATTCAAATACAATATTCAATTTACCTGTTTATTTTTTGTAGTAAACTGTCCGGAAAATAGATTCAGATGATCGTGCTTCTCTCCATTGAAGCAGGACACACTTAAACATATTCGGTGGTCATCTAATCGTACTACATCTAGCTCAACACAACGACACAACGGTCCCACATGGCTCGCAAAATCACAACACAATTAAACACTCATTGTTTCAGGCACCAAATAAAAAACAATCCATTTTATGCAAAAACAGCATATTTAGTAAACATACAGCACCTTTACAGAAATTGCAGGAGTTTCATTTTATACATTAACATTTTATACATTAACCACACATTTTTTAGGTTTAACTGATATTTTAAATTTGTTCTCTGTATGTTACTAAAACTCTGTTACCGTAAAACTACTGTCACAGCCATATCACCCTGCAGCCCAAGCCTGGTTGCCCACTGAAGCTAAGCAGGGTTGAGCCTGGTCAGAGACGTTAGAGAGGCCAGCAGGGGGTGCTCACCTTATGGTCTGTGTGGGTCCTGATGCCCCGGTATAGTGACAGGGATAGCTTTGGGTTTATGGCAATACACAGTAAAACGCTATATAAATGCGTCATTCATTCATTCTGTGTGTTTAGCGTTGGTAAATTAAAATAATATGACACACAGGAAATATCAACTTGATATATCAGAAAAACATCTTATGATTTTCTCAGTTTGTCATGTTTTATGAAGATATACGCTTAAGAAATAAATAAACTTCTATAAGCTGCAACTATTAAATCATTGTATCACAATTTAAAGGGCTAGCTCACCCCAAAACGAAAATTCAGTCATTATTACCCGTAAGACCTTTGTTCATCTTCAGAACACAAATTAATTTAATCTGACCCTGCAACTGAAAAGCTCCCAGATCCAGAAACGTAGTAAAAACATCACTCCATGTGACATCAGTGGATCAACTTCAGTTTTGTGATGCTACATGAATACTTTTTTTGTGCAAAGAAAACAAAAATGGCATAATATACTCAACTATTCTCCTCTGACTTACGTCTTTTTAAAGAGTATCACAACATATGCGTACGCTTTCCTCTAGACGCATACAGTTACGTACGAATTTCAGAATTGGCCGCCATTCAATTCATGAGTTGGAATTTGAATTGAATTGACTCCACCCCAGAGGAAGTTGAATTTGAATTGGAATGACAGGAAGTGGAATTAAATTCATGGCAATTCAAAGACATTCCACACAGTCATACAACAGAAAGAATGTGTTGAATCTCACAAAAGCAAATTCAATTGAAATTCAAGAATTGAATTGGAATTTAGGAGTCATTATCAATTCAGTTCTGAATTGTGCACAAGCCTGTTACGTAAATATGTGTGCTTTCCCACGGATGTAAATGAGGGTGATTACGTCAATAATGTTAAGTTCATCAGCCGCTGGGAACTTGTGTTAATTCATAAGTATCTTCATATTGATCCTGCTGGGATCCACTTTGATGTCGATGTCTTTCTTTATTTGTACAAATACAACAAATCACAGAACCTGAAGAAAGACAAAATTAATACTGTCATTCACAGCTACAGAAATTAATGAATATGCAGTGCATTAAATGCAGTGTACTATCTGCGGCTAATGCTTACCCTTTATTGGGCTCCTGAGTTGACGGTAAATCAGCACACTTACAGCTGTAGCCATCATCACAACAACAGCAACATATACTCCTGCTGCAGCAGATGAAGACAGACCTGACTCTAAAAGTGGTTAGACAATCACAAACAGTATGAGATTTGAAGTTTAACACTGTTTCATACAATGCTTTGGTACCAGTTCAAGTACTGCAATATACTCACCCGTCACAGACACAGTGAAGCTCTTGATGCTGTAGGTACTGTAGCGCTCTCCATTGGATTTGATCAGTAGTTTATATACTCCAGAGTCTGTGGTTCTGGTGTTTGAGATGATCAAAGATCCAGTCTGATGATCCAGTTCCAGTCGGTCTGTGAATATGCCATCACACTGATCATCTGTACAGATCTTACTCTGATCTCCAGAGATTTCAGCGATGAGAGTATCTTTAAAATACCACGTCATCGAATCATTAATGTTCCTTATTTCAGCAGTGTCTACAGTCACAGATTCTCCCTTCTTCACTGACGTCCTCTTCGTTTCAGCAGGAAGACCTGAAACACAAACCAACAGCTGCTGGAGGGAGAAACTCTAGAACGGGGACACACTATGAAAGCCTGTTAAGCATATTCATTCCTGGATCTTAATAAAATGATCTGAAGCAATAATAAACTGCAAATATGAAAAAGACAAAATCTTTATGTAGACTTTGAACGCAGTTACTGTCAATCTGCTGTATAAAAGATTTCTCTACTTTTTTTCCTGAACGTGGAAGTAGGCCTGTGATTGAGGCTTCAGGTGTATTGCCGTAGAAACAGAAGAATAACAGCATGCAGCAAAGCTAAAACTGTTTACACTACAAACCAATGTGTTCATAATTAAGATAATACATTACAGTAACATGATAGGAGACAACAATACAAC
>JAUYWG010000028.1:526606-539372 GCA_034779775.1 Enteromius afrohamiltoni
CAATAAACTTGAGCAGTCTCAAAGTATGCTGGTTATGACATAAATCAAAGCACATGGCACACAGTGTTCGGAGAAGAGCGCTGGAAAAAAACTCTGTAGACCACTGCAGTATGAGGGGCGTTTCGTGCCACTGATTACCAACCAAAGGAAAGAGTCGCATGCTTGTTACTTGTGAGAAGGGGTGCGTCCCAACACGGACGCGAGACACGAACGCAGCCACACTAAATTAACATCACACTCATGTTTTTTTTATATATTTTCATTATCAATCATTATCTTTTTTCTTCTTCTTTCCTGTGTTCTGATGACACAAATCATGTATACAAAGTTTATGTAAAGTAATCTCTGTACTGTTTATAAACGTCATAAATAAGAAAATAAAGCTTTTATTGACTTTGAATTTACCACCAAGTCGCAATTTTATGCCATGTTCACGATTAGTACCAATTTCAAATATATGAACATAAAATGTAGAATTATAATCTATTAACATACTATTCTGGGATAGGCCTATGGCATTCTGAGCTCTTATTTCTGATGCCTGTAAGATTGTATGTTTAATTCAGCTGACTATACAATGTGTCGATAGATATGTGCTCGTAATATCAGACTATACGCGATATGGCCTTCGAAAGCTGGAAGCTTTGTGTAGTTGTGTAAAATAACTTCCGCTGTAATCTTTATGACACGTAGCACAGGGATATTATTGTTTATAAATATACAACTCACCAAAGATGTTTTATCAAAATATATTAACCACAGTTTCCCATCATTAATGAAAACTGTTGACATGATATTCTGACGCATATTTCATGATTTAAATGAGAGCGCTGTGTGTATGAATTAGGGGTGGGCGATATGACGATTTTTGATCGTGAACAATAAATATTTCTCCACAATCTGCTTTTTAAGGAATATTGTAGTATCGTGCTATTGTATCATCTCCGTCAATCTGCTGTACAACGTGACATACATTCACATCAGCGTCAACTCAGAAGTAGAATTACACTCACTGGACACTGCACTTATTCTCAATCACTAAAGTACATTATTCACTTTAAAGTCTTGCCGATTAAACATTTTATATGAGTCATTTTATATTTTATATGAGAATTTTATATTTTCCAGCGCGCTCGCACTAAAAGCCTGTCAAATAGCACCTAATAACTGAACTAAGATATTCATCACATGTGACTGTGGTGATACTGTCACAAACACACAGCGTTAAACACAGTTGCTTGTGTATAAAGTAAAAGGAAACAAGCAGAGAAAACGTGGCAGTATATTAGATGCGTGCGGCTCTTAAAGGGACAGGAACTAAACATGCGCCGCTTGTCATTAAAGGGATAGTTCACTCAAAAATTATAATTGTGTTTACACAATTTACGCACGTACATGTTGTTCCTCATTGAATTGAATACAATGTTCAACAGAAATAAGAAACTCATTCAGATAAAAACGAGCTGAGAGAGAGTAAATGATGGATGTAGTGTAGAAGTATACAGTGTTTCACCTTTCAACACCTACTCTTCCTGAAAAATAAAGCACTGTTTGTTTTATTCATATTATGTTTATTCAAATAACACAGATGACAACAGTTTTTATCTTTGCTCATTTTGGTCTAAATATCTGCCCTTCTTTATTTTATACTTTGTTACCTTGAAAGGCTTTGTTTTTATAAAAAAGGCAAATTAGTTTGTCTGTACTGCTCAGACTACTTGCAAAATAGTAAAATCAACGACAAAGAATCATCATATAATCATGATATTTTTACCATATTGCCCACCCCTAGGAAGAATTACCATTGCTTCAGAGACAGACCAGCTTTTAACTTTTCTGAAAGATTAGTTTCGTGCACTTAGGCTACAGTCGTCACGTATAAGATCAAACTGGAGTGGTCACATTTTTCTTCCCAGAGCAATTAAAAAATAACTGGTTTTACTATCTCAAACGTGACACATCAACTGGGTTCGAGCGCACTGAATAGCATTACAATGTAGATCAAATATGGAGATGATTAGTAGGCCTAAACATTGCACAATAATAAAACAATAACACTAAGAATAAAAAGAAAACACTGTATATTCTGAGATTACTCAATTATCTCATGACTGTCACAACACCGACAAAATGTTTCACGGCAAAATGGAATACTACACATATGATAGAGTATGATTTAATGTTAAAGAAGTTATTTTAACTGAAGATCTAGCCATGGCTGCTTATGTTACCGCTGAAGAAATACTCGGAATACAGTGTTTTAATGTTATTTTTTCATAGTGCCGTTTTTATTGTTTTAATTATTGCTCAATGCACTGTTATCATACACACTTTTAAACTTTTAAACACAGTCTCTGAATGTGGATGGCACATAAACCAACATGCCTTGTGTGTTCATGAAAGGCATCAGAATATCATGACAACATTTTTCCTCATTTCATCATACCTGATGAATGATGGGAAACTGTGGTTAATGTGCTTTAATCAAACAAATATGACGAATTGTTAATTAATCACAACAAATAAACCCGTGCTACAGGTACTGCCATTCATTCAGGCTTCAGCAGAAGTTATTTTACACAACTATTCTAAAGCTTCCGGCTTTCCAAAAAGGTCCATTGTTTTCAGGAGATAAAGTCATTTTAGCAGCCTATTATTTTCAATAAATCAACAATACCAAAATATAGAAAAATACTATTCTGATCCCACATTTCCAAACGATGCAGGATCCTTTTCAAATGTTTTAACTAGTGCTGTCAGTAATGATTATTTTGTTAATCATATGCTAATGATTGTATTTATATGTGTACGTTTTGTAATTAAGATAAGTGAAAATAGCTTTTAGTACAAATTAAATAGGCTACATGTAATGATGAGGCAATAAGAATTGGTTCAAATTAAGTATCAAAAGTAAGTAGTCATATCGTTTCACTGATAAACAATAAAACTGTGTGTTATAGCCTAAGAAATGCCAGCAGATGGCTGTTAAACTTTGCATTACGAGCAAACCATTGTTTCTCTATAGTTTAATTCCATTTAATCTGTATGTTTGGCCACATGTTTATGATAGAAATACTACACCCAACAGTTTAAAGTTGTATTTTGAAATCCCAAAATGTGTTTCTAAATATACTGACGCGTGCATGTGTTATGATTTTTAAGTTGCTACAAACAATTTCAACAGCACAAGTTTTGTCCACATTCCCAAAGGTAAGTTATTGTGGAAAATGAATGACCAAGCATAGAATATAATAAGGCAGTGGTTATATGCACCAAGTGCAAACTGCAATAGAGGCTATTTACACCAAGTTAAAAATAGGATTTGTTTGCTATTTATACCACCTAGTGCAATTATCTGCACCTCAGTATGGAAGTACAATCTAAAAACAGTATGCAACTTCATTTCAATTCAGATTATTAAATAGATGTCATGGTTGACACCTTATTAGGACAAAACTTTTTGATTATTTCCTTCATTTTGTCATGAATAATTGTAGAGGTTGGATGAAATTGGCTGCCAAGAGAGTATTGCAACAGTCAAGCCTGGACAGAACAAGAGCTTGAATAAGGAGTTGTGTTGCATGCTCTATAAAGCAAATCTGCAGGACCTGACCATTTTAACAATGTGGTCTGAGAAATTAAGATCATCAACCACGACACCAAGGTTTTCTGGCTGTTTTGCAATCTCTCTATAAGTGAATTACATTTTACAAACGTTTACTAAATGAGCTACTCAATACACAAGCTACACAAATTAATTTGATAATTATTTCCATTCAAATGGACAGAAAACCAATTAATACTAGTCTAAAACAGTTCCTTATCGTATAGCTCCATCTAGTGGACTGGTTAATATCCAAGTCCTCAGGCTGCAGTTGAAATTGTCAATGATTAAGAGCAGTGGTTATAAAAACAAAATTATAAGGGGAGACCATTTTAATTTGTTCACTTTAACACTACCGTAACAATCACACCAATTGAAACCCCATTTACTGTTACAACTTACGTTCTTTATTTAATAAATGAAAGCCATCTTTTATTTTTAAAGAACTGTGTTGAGTCTTCACTCCAGGGATTGAAGTGTGTTCTTCTATTCACCGCTTTATAATGACAATTGTATTTCTCTTTGTTATGCCTCCTCAATTCCTCTAGATGCACACTTATAACACATGGAATAGAATCAGAATTCTTATGCACTGTTGCCAATTATTCGTTATCTAGTTACTTAAGATCAATAGCCTATAACAAAGACGTACCTATTACACGTCGTTTTTTACGTAAATTTCTCACTACCGCCGACTAGGACTGGTTCTGCCCTCTCTATCAAACCCATTCGAAATTTGACACGGTCTGACGGTCACGTAAGGGTAGCCAGCTTAGCCTTATAACGACACGATTTGCCCCTCATACAGTACAAGCCGCGGTTCAGCTGCGCGCGACAAACGCTTCCGGTGTGAAAGCATAATCGGCGCGCGCTGCTCCTGCTTTGCACACGTGCTGCTGACCACCTGTAAGAGGTGTGTTAAATCTGAGAAAGTGGTTTAATAAAAGGGTCCAGTTTTCTCAAGACATCCAAGGATATGCTGTACCAATCTTTTTTAATTTCTACAACTCAAACAATCTCATTTTGACCTACAACTCAGTTTTAGTAAAAACATTAATAACTGTAAAGCAGTGGCCTACACATATATCATTCGGAAGCTTACAACCTCAGATCTATATGAACCACTTTTGCATTTGCTGCATAAAATAACCTAATAACCACAAACTAGCTCTCGAAACAGAAACATTTGTCCCATTCTCGCTGATTCCGTGTGCTGGAAGCGGCCACAAACTTCCTATCAGAGCTTAGACTGGGTTTTTACCTTTCAAATGAGACAACGCTTACCTTTCTGTGAGTTCGCCTGAAGAAACTAACACGTCTCCGATGTTCCGATCAAGACCGGGGATACAATTCATTACTGCGTTTGTAACTAGCTTTCGCTAAACACGTTTGCGGCGCGCGCCGATAACGTCATCACGCAATATCGTTGGTCTGATAAGCACCCAATCACAGCTCTCAAAAGAGACATGATCGACATCCTGGCCCTGTCCGTTATCAGGTGCGTTCGAGATGCATACTTTGTCAGAATAGCATACCGGAAGTTGAGTTTTATAGCCGGTTCTATCAATTTAGCCTACTTTGTCAAAACAGCATACCAGTGTTTGTGAAGGGTATGTTGTTTTGATAGCCACTGGTTTAATAAAAATACAGTTTATAAAGGGGTATGCTGTTTTGATAGCCCGTTTTAATAAAAAAAAAAATACAGTTTATAAAGGGGTATGCTGTTTTGATAGCCCGTTTTAATAAAGATGGCGCCAAACGCTAGAACCTCGAGTTAACACCAGATTTAACGTTTTAACACGACATTACGCGACTTTACGACCCCACTTGCTAAAAATAATGTATTGAAAACGTCTGTCAACATTTCTTGTGATTGTACAAGGCACGCAATTAGGTAATGTGTATATAATATGCAATATATTACACCAGCACTTACCGCTTGAAATCTTAGTATGCTGAAATGACGGTTTAAATTTAACGCATGCGCAATTCAACACATTTCACTGCTGCGCATGCGCATTAACCGAAGGTATGCCATTCTGACGGAACACCTGTTCACCGCGGATCAGATTGTGAACAAATACTATAATAAGTAAACTATTAGACACACATACACAGGCATGCATTCACACACATTGTGTTGTAATTTTAGATATTTGAAATAAATGAAAGGTGACAATTGTTGCAAGTCTTCTCTTTTAAATATTTTTTTTTCTTCAGGTTTTACTATAATGGTTATCTGGCATATTGTAAAAAAAGGGTATGAGCAAAATGGTAAACTTTGTATAAATGTGATTTTAAATGTTATAATAGTGATTATAACTGTTTTAGTGTTTAATGAACCCTTTAGTGGTCTTCTGCTGTCGTTTAGTGGTTATTAAATTTTTTCTCGATTGCTTAAACACATTTCTTGAAACTATGCCTCACAACAGTAAACACAAATCCATAAAATCTCACCCAATTTCCCAAACATCCTATTTTCAGGTCAAAATGAAGCTCTTCACTCAAAACCATTAGCTTTTGCTGAAAAACCAAACTCAGACATCAAACACAAGCCCTCAAAAACACACACACGATTGCTTAAGCACAATTTTGAAAACCCGGTTTGTCAAAACACTACACACAATTAACACAACCCCACAACAAAGTAGCGCAACACTTCAGATAATTTGCAAAATGGAACACTTTTGTCAAAAATATACACACCTTTATAAAAACAATATTTTGTTACCATACGAAACACACACATTTTCATATGACTTTCATTTTTTGGAACCAGTTACACACTGTATAATGTATTGTATAGAGCTTAAACACATGACTGGTGCGTCTATAATTAAGCAAACAAGTGTTTGCACACCTGATGAGTGTGTTGAACCAATTGGTTGGATGGTGCGGTAATTTGACACTCAGTTCTTTGGAATTGCAAGGAAGTGACTTCGTGATAGATTTTTGTATGCAATGTATGTTAAGTGTGTTTAGTGTTTTGCAAATCCCTGTGTGTAGAGTTTTGCAAAAAGTGTGAAGCTGAAAAGTTGTGCAAATCTAGGCCGGTGTTTTTTCTCCTTGAGTATAAGGATTTGTTAATTGTGAGAAAGTTTAAATTGTAGTGTCTAAGCAATTGAAAAAAACATCAGATCAAAATCAAATATCCATAATCAGCTGCATGATTGTACCAGAGCAATGGCAACTTGATCAAAAGAATAAGAAATGTTTTATGATTTACACAAGAGACTAGATGATGTGGAGGTTGAACAAGTAGTTCTGAGAATTTCATTTCTGATCTGAGAAATGGACCAAAGCCCCTGAAAATAACTGTAAACTGACATTGGCCCTTTTATTTCCATCGAAGGTTCTGATTGGTGTGTGATACATTTTGACTCCACCTGGGTAATTGTGTGCTAACTGAGCTCAAGCTGTGCAGGACTGAGTTAACATTATTGAATGCTAGTGTTTTCTAAATGACCACAAGGTGTAAGCGATGAAAAATGTATTGTGCTTGTAGAAAAATAGCATTATGGTTTTGAAATTTTAGTTTAAAAGCTTGGTTATAGTGTTTTAGCAATCGAGAAAAACAGTAATTGCCATTTCTTACACAACACTGCGTTTAATTGTTATAGCTATTATAGTGTTTGTTTGATTGACATCATTAATCCCAGATACAAAGCTGCTCAGAATGAGAAGATCTATGATATTATATGAAGATATAGTCTATAAGTAAGTGTATGAGGGATTTAAGGTCATTTACTGTGGAAATATTGTGTTCTTGAGCAGGGGGCCCCATGCTCAAGCAATGGCCATGGGCCCCCGTAAACTTGAGGATCACAAGAACCTAAAACACCATGCAATACATCAATCAACTGATGCATTTACCCAAAATATTAGCTTTTACATTAGTTAACAACATTGATCTTAAAATTATATTAAAAGGAAAATAAAATGCCCCCCCCCCCACTGGTAATTTAGTCGCACTTTTCACTCAACTACGAAGCCGCAGTTTTTGACGGCTTTATTAATGGTTGTAGTGCTACCTAAAGACTGAGCTCTATGAAGCTTTGCATTCTTGGTATCATAGATACCTATTGGACATTGGACAAAGACACTGCATACCAAATTTCAAGTCGATCAAACTAACAGTTTCCCAGAATTTTTTCAAATCTAGAAATTCTAATCTAATTTGTTTACAAGTTATAGGCTTTGTCGTAAAATAGGTCCTTCCACCAATTTCTGGATCTACTTTAATACTTTAACTGTTACTACTGTTATGCCATGCTTTTTTAACAGGGTTTACAACCCTGGTGAAATATAGCATAAAGCCACATTTAACAGTAATATATTTGTTTGAAATTGTTGCACCACCCTATATAATTTCTCCACTTTTCAAACCATTACCACCTTTCAGCCATAAAGAAAAAACTTGGTTAATCAATCAATTTCTGATTGAAAATAAAACAAGTTTCATGTTGACTTTAGAACGGAAACAGAAATGTAAGCATGCAAAGACGATCAGGTGAGAATAGAAATCTGTGTTAAATGAACTCATTGACAGCACATGCAACTTGTAGTCATTCACAAAAAGGATGAGGAGCACAGGCTTACAAACATCTTCATGACCACTTTCTTAAAATTAAATCAAGCTTTTTATTAGAGGACTGAAGTAGTAATCACCACTGTTTTCTTGTATAAAAGCCAGTGAGGAGATTAATGAGCGGTGTGAGGCATCTGTGGTCAACCTCAGATACTTCCTTAACCAGCATGTGGAGAAACCCTGAGGTTTGACACCATTTCCAAACATGGTTTCACGGCTTACGGATTTGGGACCAGGCCATCGAGTTTCCCCAATGCATGAAAAGCCAACAGAGAACTGCGAAGCAGAGCTCTTTCATGGTTCACTGTTTTGTCTCTAGAAAGAGTCATATTTAAACGGTCAAGTCTAAGAAATGACGTACTGCTTTGATAAACAGAGGTTTGCATGTCACAACAGTCAAGTGCTGTTGTGCTTCAAGTCATGATGGTGCTGAGGCTCTTGCTTCTTTCTGCTGAGCCATTCTTTACCCTGTAGTCTATACGCTGCATAACCTATCTAACCTTAAGCAACATCCTTCAGCCATATGAAGCACTACATAAGCAGCAAGACATGACTTGCTATCAACTGATTCCAATCTATTTGTTAAACTTGTTAGTCCACCCAAATCAATTCAGTTGTGTTGCTGTCTATGAAGGATCATTGACTTCATTAAAAATATTTCATTTGGGGTTTCGGAAACGAATGAAGGTCTTATGAGTTTGGAACGACATGAGGCTATGTAATTAATGACAGAATTTTCATTTTGGGGTGGGCTAATCCTTTTAGTCACACGTTTCCAGATCAAAATACACTTTCAGATCTCAAAATCAAATGGTGTGTTAATATATGGTGTGCGAAAAATAAATATACTTCAATGTATTTGAATTACATTTTGTTTAATGCTCAGTACACTACAAATACATTTTCATATTTATGTACTTAATAAAATGCCATTCAGTTGTACTTTTAGTATACGAAACTGGAATACTTAAAAGTCTGCTAAATTGTAACAACTAATTTTAACTGTGCAAAAGTAGTGCGGAAGTCCAATTAAAGACATACTTACTATATCTGATTGTGCTAAAGTGAAACTATTGCAAGTATACTTTAGATACACTTTCAATATTTCGCACTTAAAGGGCAGTATTACACTATTCTCATTAAAAGTGACAGCTAAAAGTGACCTAAGGAGAACAGCTCAGAGCAGGACGTCCTGGGTTGTCATCTAGTAATTACGTCATGAGCATTTATAATCAACGTTACGCTTGATTCAGCCAATGCATTCTGGGATTGTCGTTTTTTTTTTTTTTTATTTGGTCACAATGAGTAGCAGTTTTTCATACAGTGCTCACTATTGTCTTCATATGACAGTAAGCCTGTTTACTGGGGATTACAGTAAGTTATTTTGAGAGCATTACAGAGAAGAATGGATAAAATCTGTGACTAAGAGTGATGTACATGACTCACACAGTGGAGTAATGGGTGTGTTTTAGTGTGTGTGAGCAGACAACCACGCGTGGGGCAAAACCACTCACCATCTGCCCCCTTTCACCCAGTCCAGCTGAGGATGAACTCAGGGCTGGTAGCGAAACCTCACTGAGGGCGTCTGCTGGGGCAACAGTGACATCACTGATCAAACAAACACAAGTGCTTCTCATTATCTTATGTTTATGAGCTCGATGAAGTGAGAGTCTGTTGGACCTAGCATTTCATGTTTGAAAAGCTGCATAAATATACACTTTTAAAAATAAAGGTTCTTTAATGGTATAAATGGTTGCATTAAAGTGCTGCCCCTATCATGGGTAATGAAAGATTCATATTTTAGGTGTGGGAGGAGGTTCTTTATAGTGGACAAGCACCTTTAGGTTCTTATAGTTTACCTAAGAATGATAATTTGAAGTTTATTTACTCACCCAAAGCACGGTTTCAGCTAAAATTCTTCTTTATTGTTCTCTTGACAAAAAAGTCACCTACATCTTTGATGGTAAATTAACAGCTAATTTTAATTTGTGTGTGACCTTAAAGAACTTAAACATCGATGTGAAAACCCCTTATAAGAACCTTTATTTTTTTAACAGTGTATTTTATTCCCTTATGGTATTCTGTTGGTAAAGCTGTTTGCATATTTGCAATATAAGTGACAATGTCCTCTGCATATCTTGGCCCTAATCTAATCAACTTTGAACTAATTTGAACCAAACCACCCCAGAGTTCATGTTGCCTCAATTGCAACATGGATCAATTATCCAGCTGAGCCTGGCAGACTACAGCAGCCGCAGATATCTCATCTCCCTCACATTGATTTGGCCTTTCATTTATTTGGCACCATGCGCTTCTTGGCCCCTCAAAATGCCAGCTATGTGCAATTACTGCTGGAATGCTGGATTCAGTCCGGCCCTGGCGTAGCTGGAACTAGGTCACCATGTACTGCTGCAGCTGTGAGACGCTACAGACCTGAGAGTGGTGGCCATGACTTTGGTGTGGGGCAGAAGCAAGCTTTGTGGTGTCTGAGATTGGCTAACATGAGTCACAACAGGCATGGTAGTTACACTACATGCTTTAGTAAGTTACCCCACCTCATAAAACAGAAAAACCTAATGTAATAGATGTCTTCCTTTTACCTTTAACTCTTCTTCCATGTCTGAAACCCTCTTCTCCAAAGCTTCTTTTTCCTACACAAGCACAGGGGGGAAAATACTATTATGATTAATTTAAAATAATTATTTATTTTATAAATCTGTATTTATATACATTTTTAAATTAAATTAAATTAAATTAAATTAAATTAAATTAAATTAAATTAAATTAAATTAAATTAAATTAAATTAAATTAAAATTAAAATTAAAATTAAAATTAAAATTAAAATGACTGAAATCACTTTGAGGACAGCATGGAGGAGGAATATCAGTTTTAGATCTAAGCCAACACTGAAGAGAAACACGTCAAATATTCTCAGAGTGTGTCGATAATGATTATGTAATGATAACATAAATACCCTTTTCTCTGATTCAAATACAGAGGACCTCTCTGATATTCTGTCCTGCTTCTGAAAAACATGCATGTAAAAGATTAATGAGCAAAAGATAATAAATGCACACAGAAACAAAACCGTAAAGGGATAAAAAACACTGCAAATTCATATTCAAAGCCAATATATGTGCAAAAACAGAATGTTTTAATAAGCAATTACTGCTGGAGCAGCATCTAGATATATTACTGGCTTTTCACAGACTGTAATTCCTCACAGATACTGCAAAAGCCAGACCTTTGGGAGCCTGATCGTTTTCAGAGAGCTGGTTTGGGCTATTATTGTTAACACAGGTCACGCTCCTCTTGGCGGATGATGGTCATCTCTCTGCTCGTGGGATTGTTTTCTCACCTGTGTGACTCTGTCAAGCTGTGAGCGGATTTTGGTGAGCTCCTGTTTGCTGTCCTGCAGTCGAGACTTCAGCTTCTCGTTCTCAGTCAGTGCGTCCTCATAAAGCTGATGAAGTGAAACAAGTGTCGAGTTCATCGGACCAAATGAGCTGCTTTCCTGTCGCTAGTCAACAGAAGACCGCTAATGGTCTGTACTGGATAGACATTGGTATTTGGATATATGTAGTACAGTATTTAGATTTTACTATATGTGTGCATTATCCATGCCATAAAATACCCTTGAGGGAGAGTATCTAAAGTAATGAACACACAGGAGGTATTTTATTAATCAAAGTTATCCTGACCTTCTTATAGTCCTTGCTGGCCGAGTCGTCATCTGTTTTGCTCAGAGAGGTGAGTCTGTTTTCTCTGCGTGTGTACGTGCTGGTCCGCGCTGACAGTCTGTCTGAAGGAGACTCCACACCACTAGAGTCTGACCTGCTTTTGACAAGTAAGTGTTGATCATACCAGGTTTTAGGAATTTATCTTTCAGTAAACAGTATCCAATAATCCAATAATAAATTATGTTTATAGACAAGGAATAGAGCAGCTTACCTTGACACCCGGTCTTGCTAGAAAAAAAAACAGAAACAGAAAGTTACAATCAAATGTGCTTAAAAACTACCCTCGAGTTGCTCCAAACCTGTATGAATTTCTTTGTTTGTCCACAGTAGGGAAAAACATAATATAGAAGTCAATGATGACCCAAAACAGCCTGGTTACAAACTTTCTTTAAAATATATTCCTTTGTGTTCAGCAGAACAAAGTAATTCATACAGGTCTGGAAATTATGTAAATGCTGAAAGCTTTCTCACTTTTGGTGAAATCTTCCTTTAAGGACTATTTATTTATCAATAAAACTAGCTTTTGACCCAATAAAACTTCTGTATTTCTAAAGTTTCTAAATAACCAACATGAATAAAGCGTTGTAAACCATAGTATTTTATTCCAACTATGGACAGAATTTTCATTTAATTCAAGTAGTCATTTAACATATACAGTGGGGCAAAAAGTATTTAGTCAGCCACCAATTGTGCAAGTTCTCCTACTTAAGAAGATGAGAGAGGCCTGTAATTTTTATCATAGGTGTACCTCAACTATGAGAGACAAAATGAAGAAACCAAAAATCCAGAAAAATCACATCCAGAATTTATTTGCTAATTATGGTGGAAAAAAA
>JAUYWG010000028.1:544481-564094 GCA_034779775.1 Enteromius afrohamiltoni
TATATTCTTGCCCGGAAGAACTATCGTTTCATATTGTCACGTGACCACAATGACATCTCTACATCCATTTATATTATTATTGTATTTATTAATATTGAGAATTAGCTTTTAATTTTGTATTTTCAGTTTAAGTTTTAGAAATGTAATCAAATGCTTTTATTATATCTATGTTAGGGATGCACCGATCTGACTTTTTCAGTCCCGATACCGATGCCTGGGCTTTGTATATCTGTCTGTTTTGTTGCTTGATTAACATGACTTTGACAATAGCAACTAAATTAGGATGCGGTCTCTTTAAAACCGAATAGATACGAATGCAATGTACTGATACATGTTCCCTACCATTTACATTCACATAATCCACTCGGTTTACCTGAATGCTAGTCAAAATGGACATTAATTTTGAGTTCAAGAGCAACTTACTCGCGCTGTGTGAGAGGTGCTAACGTTATGTGTGTGTGCTTCAGTGTCTGCGCTCAAAAACCAGACTGAATTGAGTTCTCTCTTCCATCTCCAAACTTATCCATACGCCTGCTCTTCTCTCAATCCCACATATTGAGATTTTTGAACGTTTTATGAGACGTGCAGCAAGTGTATAGCTTATAAATACAGTTCATGTACACATCTAACCTCCGAACCACGCAGCACATTCGTTCTGAAATAATCTCTTCCCATTTGTCCCCGCGTGACATTTTCCTCTCGTTTTTATTCGTTGACGAAAATGTCAATAAATATTCATCATAGTTTTTGTCACTTCAACCTCATTTTCGTCAGTGAAAAAATGTCGTTGACTAACATTATGGCGAAAATTATTCATCAACGAAATTAACACTGATCTCCACACAGCCGACTCTTTGGCTTGCTCCATGCTGCTTATGCTTCAACTGTTTTAAGTTTTTAAATTTAGTGCATGATAAAACACATTACAGCTATTTAGCTTTGGTTTCGGTTACCACCACCGTACCTTGTCATGGTTTCTTACCAAATCTCAGGAGTTTGTGGATTTTTGAGGCGAGCTTTCTCTAAGATGGCTCGAGCGCGCGTAAGCTGCCCAACTCTCTCTTCCAGCCGAGACAGAAGCAGCCATAATGACATTGAGTGAGGGCACTTCTTCAGCTGAATGGACACAGCAGAGAGGAGGCATTAGAGAAAGACTCATCACACATTATACAGAATTAGGTTGTGCATTCTTAAATTACAGTAAGGCGTCTTCTCTAGAGGCCAGAAACGTACTCCCTGGTTGTAGGCCTCTCGTGCTTTATCGATGTTCTCCGACTGCTCCTCGATCTGTCCTCTCATCATCCAAAGCTTGGGGAAATCCTCATAGTGCTTCAGAGCCTCCGTACACAGCTCCTGTGCTGCATCAATATTACCCAGAACCCACTCCAGCCTGACCGACTTCATAAACACCTGAGAACGGCACACAGACAACAGTTATGACAACTTAAGCTCTTTAAAGCATCTTGAACATGATTATTAAGGATGTGCAAAATGCATAAAGGTGGCCTCAAGTGCAAACAAACAGTAAGGGAGATTTTCATAATCCCTTTCCCGTATGAAGCTCACATGGCTGGTTTCCATAGATGAAGGAAATATATAATTGTGTGTATTTTTTGATAACATTATCACTTATGAGGAATCCTGCCAAATGCTTGAGGTACATTTGATCCTGTGATATTTGTCTAGATGCTGACACTCTTTCCTGGAGCCAAGAGTTAAACAAGCCCAGGCAAGAGGCCATTCTTACACCTTACATCGGCACCATTTACTTCCAAAACTCCCACGCTCCTTACAGAGTAAAGAGCAAGCACTTCTGCTGCGTGGTGGTTACCATCCACTTACAGACCTCATCATAGTCCCACACTACAACTCTGTGCCAACATCTGTCTAAAATTCACCACATTGAATCCATAAATGTTCATAAAACAGTTTTTGCAGTCAACTTGTGGTGCATCAACGACAGGCAGATGAGTTCATTTTTTAAGTCACATCTCACTGCTTGACTTGATATGCAAAGTCTAAAACAGCTTTTGGTTTCTTTATGAGAGTGTGGGGTAAAATAACCATAACCACATATGGAAACAGATTTAAAAATCATAAAACATATATTTTTTAAACAAAAACATACATATGTACATTTTCACGGAGGGTTGAATGTATTTCATGTTCAAGCCAAATGATATTATTATATTTTTTTTTCTAAATGCATATAAATTATATAAGTATCAGTGGCTGATATTTAACTACAAACATTTATAAAAAAACATTTTTCAAACATTAAGCGATATTAAATATATATGTAAAAAAGTACACTTCTCATTTAGCTTAACTTGTATTAAAGGAACTAAAACAGAAATTTAATCAAAATTTGCAATGTTAATAAAACTTCAGAAACAAGAATTAAAGGACTACACTTTATTTTAGAATTATTTAAATACTTTAAAATATGCACTAATAAATATTACGATTATTAGTTCAACATTGAACTTGACCTCGTTTCTGCTGACAGGTGCTTCGCAAATCATCTTTCCACTAGTGTCACATTCGACACCCTGTTGCACAAGAACTTCTACAGGGTGACTCACCCCTCATCTACTGATCTCATCACTTATCTCTGGCAATCAAAACATGAGAAATCATAACATGCAGAACCGTAACGACGTGTTCCCGGCAGACGGGTGTCCCCAGCATGACACAGCAGCGGTTACATGTATTTGACACCCAAGGGGCCACTCACCCTAGCGGTGGGGGCGCTGCTGCGGGCCTTGGCCAGAAGCCTGCGAGCTCTCTCATACTCGTTATTCTCCGATTCCAGCTTCACGGCAGCCAGCCAGATCTCCTCGCTGTTGGGGTTAGCCTAACCCAAAGAGAAAGAAGACAGAGTTTTTACTGGCCATCGTCCCAGTAAACACTTATACAGTAAAAGCTGATTCGTTTCAGGAAAGGCAATACTTGCATGTTCAGTGTTTTTTCAGTTATGTCAATGTTATGACTAAAGCCAACACTGAACCAACAGCTTTTGCTGTAAGGGGATTAAACTAAATCTGGAAAGCAGCTACAATGCAAAGGTTAATCACATCCAAAATAAATGTTTTGTTTACATTATACATGTATGTGTGCTGCGTCTATTTATTTTGTATATATAAATACACATGCATGTACGCATTTCAAAAAAATCTGGTATGTTTATATATCATATTTATTTAGAATATAAATCCTATGGATATAATTAGATGTAAATAATTTCGAAATATATAATGTATGTTTGTGTATTTACATATAATTATACACAGAACACACATGCATATTATGCTAATAAAACATTTATTTTAAATTAATATACAGTAATTATGCAATACTTTTTTCAAAAGGGATGGTCATGACTTTTACACAGTTACAAAATATTGACATTTCAAACTAATTTTGTTGGTGAATAAATTGTGATTAAATATTGAATATATGCATGGTTTTCTCAAAAATATAAGACAATCTGAGATGTTTCTAGAATGATTCTACTGCATTTACAATATTTTATTTGAAATAAATGCAGCCTTATCAATCATGTTATCCATAACGATGCTTGCCATAATAATAAGACAGTGATGAGGCTGAAGGGAAGAGACACTTACCTGGAAAGCCAAGGCCAGGATACTTCTAGCTGCAGGAACGTCGCCCGCTAACCATTTCGATTTGGCACCCATCAGCCATAACACCTCAGCCTTGGGACAATGAGCCACAGCCCTCTGTAACAGAGCCTCCAACGACTCTCTGAGAAAGAGAGAGAAATTTGAATAATGCCAATAATTGTAGAATATAACCAAAGGATTTGTTATGTATCAGTGTGTAAATATATGAAATAGCTCTAAAGGAAACTGGCTTTAATAACAGCAAGTGTAATGATCCAGAACACATATAAATGAGCAAGCTCAAAAGAGGCCTCTCCAGCTATTAAACGCAGTTTAAAATTCTGTTCAGCTGTGTCTAAGCAGTCAGTGAGTATTTCCCACCGCGTGCCGTGGTTCTTCTCGAAGTAAGCAGCCCTCAGCCAGACGCTCTTCTTGCTGGGGAAGACCTGGAGAGCATGAGCGTAGATGGCCCGAGCACACTCCAGAGCACCATGAGCCACACACTACAACAAAACACAGCATCAGATATCACTGTAAAATTGTGCGTGCACTTTCTTTTTTAAATAATTGAAGATTGATCAAAAAGACAAAGGTACACGGCTATGTACTTAATGCAGGCAAAAACTACAGCTGCATGAACCATAATCAAATAAATGAAGGAAAATAAAATAACCTACTGATTTTAATTTGTTGATTATTTTTATAGAAACAATATCGTTTAGGTTTACTGCTAATACACATGTGACCCTAGAGCACAAAACCATAGGGTATATTTGAAGCAATAGCTTCATTGTATGTAGTGGTCGACCGATATATCGGCCGGTATATGTACATTTTCAGATTTCTATTACATTTTTATGTAATAGTTTTTTATGTTTACATTTTTAAGCTGCAGAAAACATGAATGTTACTTTGGCTGAAAAATATAAATCCCAAAGCACATAAACCACCCAGAATGCTCTGTATTTAATTCATTTTTTACTTAAAATATTTTTCACAAATAAATAAATATTTAATAAATTAAATACAATTCTGTCTTAAAAGTATGTTTATTCTAGCCATTTATATTTTTATCTATTTTCAAATTATTTCCAATTTCTTAAATATTAATAAAATCAAATGAAGTTATATCGGCCTAATATCGGCAAATGGCCACCCAACTTTCCAAGATCAGTTGACCACTAAATGTATGGGTGAGAGTTTTTCTTTATTAAGCAAATATATATTAAGTAAAGATCATGTTCCATGAAGATATTTTGTAAATTTCATATCATAAATATATAAAAACTTAATTTTTGATTAGTAATATGTATTCCCAGGAACTTCACTTGGACAGTTTTAAGAGAGATTTTCCCTTAATCTACTGCTTACGTAGATTTTCAATTCAGTTGCATCTTGGCCAAATATATTTCTATCCCAACAAACCATACATCAGTGGAAAGCTTATGTAGCTGTTCAGATGGTGTATAAATCTTAATGTAAAAAAGTGTTTTGTGGTCCACGGTCATATTTTTTGTGAGATTTACTCATTTGTCTTTCTGATTTGTGAACTTTTTCTGTACATGACCAGGTCCTGTTAGAGTTATTGCCAAAAATCCCTTTGAAAAACTTAATGTTGGTAGCCACTGACGTCTATAGTATGGGGAAACAAATAGTGGTCACCATTCTTCAAAATAGTTTTTTTTCCAAGGCATTCATGAGCTTTCATTTTTGAGTGAACTATCCTTTAAATCTTCTGATATAAATTGCTATCATCATAAACATGTGGTGCTGAATGGAACCAGAACGTGTTCGTGGAAAGGTGCGATGATGTTTACACTGTCTGCGTCCTCCATCCACGTGTGTTTGCAGTCCTCCTCTTCAATGCCAATCCCAATCACAGCTCTGATCACAGCCTGACATGTGGCCACGCTGCCAGCCTTATCACACTCCTCTGCATCCTGACACACACATCAGCTTTGAATGAACACTTCCTGTTATAATAAGGCTTTTCTCATATATTTGTCAATGCATCTTAACTGACCCTGTCCATATTGGAGTCTTTGCATTTATGCATTTATGCAAATACAGACCTGGATCCATTGTTCGCGGTTGATTTCCACGCCGTTGGCCCTCAGGGAGGTGATGGCTCTGTCGATGATCTTCTCCACCATCTGCGTGTTGCCGTTGGCCTCCTCCAGCTTGGCAGCTGTGATCCAGATATGGCGATCAGTGGGAATGTTTTCACGGGCCTTGTTCAGAACACGACGGGCATTTTCATAGGTTTCTAATCGGGCCAGAGCCAGCCAGAGCTACGGAAGACAAGGAGCCCACTGTTAGAGCAATCTGATTAATGGGTTCTGGCTGCTTTAGATTGTGTGCGTGCACTTGTACAGCTATCTCTGTGAGGAAAATTTTGTAAAAGCTTTACTTTCTGAGAGCCCTTTAAAGATCTGCTTGAGGGTCAAGACTTGGTTTAGGGGGTCAGGTTATAATTAGGTAAAGGGTAGGTTTAGGGTAAGGGATTAGGTAAAGCACTTAGTTTTGATGAGTAGGGTTAGGGTCAGAAGCTAGAGATTACTTTGAGTCAATGTACGTCCTCACAAAGATAGCTATACAGAGTTGTGTGTGTACCTCAACACTGGTAGGACAGCACTCGACAGCTCTGCTCAACATGATCCTTGCGTCCTCTGGCTCCTCCAGCTCAACAGCTATCTTCCACAAACGCACCGACTTTGACACATTCTCCAGAGCTGTGGAGAATCAAACAATCTCTGTAAATAACCATTATTCACAAATACAAGTTATTGCAATTTTTTTTCATTTTTATTAAAAATATTTAATGCCATTATTGCAGGGGCGGGGCCAGAGTTAGCTACCCCACTCACAACTGCTGCTACTTTTCTCTTGACAAGCAGTGCATTTATTCAGTCGCAGAACATCTTGATGACCATATCAAACAGGAGACGTTTCACACACAAAAATACCAGAACGCCCCGTAGCCTTTACCCTTTCATTTGCACATGCAATGTTGTCACGAAGTCACGAAGCTACCCAAAAGACAATAAAAGGTGCCTTAAAACCGTGCAAGCATGCAATATAGTTACATTTAAGAACATGTCTCTGAAATGGTTTTCAGAACTGTCCTGGAGCAGCGCAGTGCTGTCTCACTCATCTAACATGTCAGATTTAACTCGTTAGTTAGCGCATTATTAGAGACTTCAAGACCTGAAGTGGGTCAGAAAAGGTAAAAATGGTTGAGGGTAATTTCAAATTGTAAAAATATTTCTAAATTTCACTATTTTTGATGTACTTTGGATCAATGCAGACAAATCTTACTGTTTTAAATCTTTTGATAGTGTATCTGACATTTTACAAGATTCTCAACTATCAAAGATGTCTATACTGTGCATGTTAAGAAAAGCAATACTGCTTTGGAACAACACTAACTACTACGGTAACATCCTAACCTGTAAAAACTATGATTATCAACTTTAGAATACAAAATAATAAATTAAAAAGTTGTATAAAGTGATAAACCACAAATTTCAGCCGTATAAATGCTTATGCATTATTACTCTCTGGCTGTAGGTGGCACTTATTGACAAGCAGAAATGGTACAATTGACAAAAATATACAAAAACCTAATGCACACAAAGCAGATCTGCTCTTAAAAATGCTAATATTGGGCAAAGAAAAAGAGGGTATCCCCTCTAGATATACATTTACTCCTCAGATTTGGACAAATAACGTGAATAGCCAATTACAATGGGAAAGCTCAAATGCAAAAACCACTTTAAAACAAATCACATCATTAATTATAATCAAACGGGCACTACATTTAGATGAAACCAGATATTTAATGACAAATTAATTACATCACTTACAGCACATTACTTTATAGAGTTAACAAGCTAATCAAGGTCAGCCTGTTTAAAGAGATACTTTCTTACAAGGGGAAGATTCTGGACGTTTTAACAAGCTGAGACTGATAGGGTTTTCATACATAACTAACAATTCATCCGTCTCTGTCACACAGGTATGCAGGCAGAAAAAAAAAGCAGGTGACAGTGGAAAGAGAAACCTAAGGAGGATTAAAGGAAGAGAGACAGAGCGATAAAGAGAGAGAGTCACTGACCTTTCCTGAGCACTCGTTTCTTGGCCCTGATGTCCGTCTCCAGCTCCGCGGCTCTGATATAGATGCGCACAGACTGAGGGAGGTGACGCACCGCCTGGGCAACTACTGCCTTCGCCGTGTCTCCAGGCTGCAGCCGGGCGGCTTCCAGCCAAACATCCTCACTCTGAACACACACACACACACACACACACACACACAGAGACTATAAAGATAAGACACACAAATAAACACTCCATATTAAGAAGACACAGTTACACAGAAGAGATTACATCTTTAGCAGGGCTCAAGATAAACAAAAGGAAGCCAAAAAAATCTTGTTTCAGGATTGCTTAATAAACTAAACATCTGTTTCTTAAGCAGAGCCCGCTTATTTCCCAGATGCGGAAAATATGGGGGCGAAATTGAGGAACCCAGTCATAGAAAACTATTTTTCTGCATGACGCAGATTATCACTGAAATTTGGGAACAATAAATGAAAAGTAGGTCGGGAGAGTTAACTTGACACACGATATGGTTTAGTGTCTGTGAATATTAAGCTGCAAAAAGAGCAAATATGATTATGAGTCCTGCTATGTGTGTGAATGAACGCCACAGAATTTAAATTAATATTTATTTTATTTGATTACAAATGCACAAAACATTAACAGTCAGTGAGGCAGTTTGGTAAACTATTGACTGACTCAGAAGTGTTTATTTAAATTATTATTTTATTGTATTTATTTTTGTATGTACTCCGAGTATGTGTGTATTAAGTATTATAAACGTGAAGCACTGCGAAGGTCTGAATTAATTGCCCCCCGAGGGGATTAATAAGTACTGGTTAATTTTTTCATGAATGCAAACAAGTCCTGACCAACTATCGAGTGGTGACTACATTTTAAATCACATTGAAACCTTTTGGTAACTTTACAATTCTACTGCATTTATTAATCTTAGTTAATTCTAACTTTTAAGCATTTAGTAATGCATTATTAAAATCACATGTTATTTTAGTTAACATTAGTTAAGGCACTAACAATTAGGGTTGGGTGATGTCTGAAGCTGTACGATTTTTGCCTCTTTCCCCCACCATTTTTCTTGAGTTTCTTGGATCGGGCCGATTTTCAGCTGACTCTGTCGTGCAGTTTGAGCTAGAGCCAAGAGCAACGATTGAAAATATCGCACAGTGTCGGCGTCGGTGGGTGGGTGGGTGGGTGCTTAGGCCCCGCCCCCGCCCGACAAAACAGTGTTCGCACGAGCAGGTGAGAGAGGATTGAGCGCAGGAGTGATTGCGCGCGAGGGTTAGATATGAGCTCGCGGCCCCGTTTCTTCCCATGTACATCAGTGGTGCGCTCGCTTATTAATGGCTTAATTTGCTGCCATAGATTAAGTGTGTTTTTTGCGTGCTTGTTGCTGCTGCTGCGGCTGGGCGAAGCATCGCGATGTCTATCGGCCATTGGCGATGGACGATGGCATCGTCTATCGACCCAACCCTACTAACAATGTATGACTATTTTATGAACATTAACAAAGATGAATAAATACTGTAATGTAATCGTCATTGTTTATGTTATTAATTAAATGGATGTTAACACAAAACAAGAGTTACCAACATTTTTGTTTATTTATGCACTCTGTCTGCTGCACAGTTAACATAAATAACTGAAGACAAGCAGGTGACTTCTTAAAAAAGAAGCTGCCAGGGCAACATTTTTGTCCTTCACAGGCATGATGATTGAATGTACTGATCACGTCCAAACATCCTGTCTAAGTGGTCAGCTAGCTAAGGCTTTGAGACACAGCCATGTCACTGTTCTGCAGCTGAACTGTGCAGCTAAACCTTGATTAATGAGCCTGTGAGATATTTCCCAACACTTAATGAAGCTGTGCACACACACAGAGCAACAGGGCCTGACATTGTTTCCGCTCGCTGTTTTCATTCCCAGTTCTCTCTCGCCGAGTCCAAAGTCAGCACTAGTAGACAAACTGACTGGCAGCTTACATAAGCCACAGCTAATTCACTCATCATGACATAGTTTTTTGAACCATATTTATAGCATTTTGGGAAGTGAGCTTTGCAGAGCTTTGAAAATGTATCCCTATGGCAACCCGTCAACACTGGCAACCTTCCTACAGCCGTAAATGTTCAACGTCTCACACACATGCTGCCCCCTACTGGACATTTAGTAAAGAGACTCCTTTTCAGCTTACAGAAGTTCAACCTAAAATTATGTCATCATTTTCACACCTGTGTGTCATTTCAAACCTGTATGACCTTCTGCACTTGATGAGAAATGTCTGTTTTTTGTCAACGGTTCAAACGTTTGCTAACTGGCCCTTCACAAAACATCTTTAAAATGAATGTGTTCCACAGAAAAAAAAAAAAAAAGACTAGATATCTCTCATTTATTGTGCTGCATCCACCTTGAGTGAAATATAGAAAGAGCTCGTTTGTGACAAACATAATCAGGCAAAAATGTTTGTTTGGAATCTATTTCAGGCCAAAATGAAGTTTCTAGAAAACTGGATGGTAAATTCATTCTGTGTCACTAGGTGCTTTTGGTGCATTGAAAGCTCACAAACCAACTGGAAGGCGTTGGAAAAATTAATCACTGAACGAATCGTTTAGGAACAAATAAGGTAAAGACAAATGCATATTATAAACTAAAAACTACAAAGAGTTTTTGACCTGGCATGCATGTAAACATGTTGTTGGGGACTCCCAAAACTAAAATATGAACCTTTTTATGACCCATAATAAACAGCTGTTACTCAACGGAGTGTGTGGTGTAGGGATATTCGTAAACAGTGAACCGGTGCACTGTTTACGAAAATTGCCACATTTTACTTCTAAATGAACGAAAAAAACTGCCTTAAGGACATAATTTAGTTGTCCTCACCTTGGGACACATCTCAGTGCCTTTCATGATCAGGTTTCTGGCCACCTGCAGCTTCCCGGTCACCTCCTCCAGACGGGCAGAAGCGATCCAGGCAGGAGGGTGATGAGGGTTTGTTTCTCTCACTGACTTCAAGAGGAGACGGGCCTTCTTAATATCACTACACACAGAAAGACATTAGAAAAGGCAACACAGACAGCCCGGATATTAAGATGGTGAGGGTAAAACACTTGGTACCTGATGTCTCCTCCATGTGTGGGGATCATTGAGTTGAGATCAGTGAGATAGCCTTTAGGATCAACAACTGTCTGTCCGCTCACGGAGTCAGACACCTGGAGGGGCAGACAAACACACTCTAAAAACCTCCATTTCCATTTTCGGCAATGCGCAGTTAAAATGCGGTGGTGCATCACCTGACTGAGCCTCATGTCCATCAGAGTGTTTCTGGCCTGTCCGATCTTCCTCATGTCCAGCTCTCCAGCTTCAGGCGTCATGGCTCCTGGGTAGGGTGTGTTCAATCCACCAGGGAAGGGTGTATTTAGTCCGCCGAATTGCTGAAAAAGGAAACAGCCCAATTAGAAATGCCCTCTCCAAGTGCAATGGATGCTCTAATGCAATGTGTCGTGCTCTAATTATATTCTTTATAGACAATGATGAGTGTGTGTGTGTGTGTGAGAAAGGTGACGGGTCGCTCCCCACCCCTTGCAGTGGGTCAACAGAAGTGTGGTTGTCTCCAGTCTGGAGGTGCTTGGCAAAGAAGCTGTCCGGCACGGGTGTGAGCTTCTCATGACGGGGATTCCTCTGACGCTTGTTCCTGGCATCACCAACATCAGGAATACTCAACCATTCATCTTCTGTGACCTCAGCCAGCTTCCTCTGCAAGCACAAATAATAAAACAGGTTTATTATGGACATCTATACCAATGCTCAAAATTCTGAAGTTCAGAAGAAGTGGTCATACGGCCATACAAATTTAACAACCATCACAGCATAAAATAACGGTTTTCATTTTTTAATATATGTCAAGATGTAATTTAATCCTGGGATAGAAGCTGAATTTTCAGCATCATTACTAGTGGTCGAAGATTTATCAGCAAGATATAGATGGATGATGTTTTGTATTTTGCAAACAATAACTTAATTTCTTTTAAAAATGTGTGGATCACTAATGATTACTCCAGTCTTCAGCGTCACATGATCTTCAGAAATCTTTCTAATATATTGATTTGCTGCTCAAAAAACATATCTGATCATTACCACCGATAATATTATATTACCAAATAATCTCAAATATCGTTTGCTAGAGAAACATTTTGACAAACAAATCATAATTCAGCAGGACAATGCCCGCCAAGTTACACACAAACCTTCAGGTCCGAGAACTGTTGCTGAATTTTGGGCCGCTCCATACGATATTTCTCTATCTCTTCTTTCTCTCGGAGCTCCCTGCAGATACATCAACAAAATGAGCCAAGAGACATAAACACAAAGCAGCGTAGATGAGAGACAAACGATCACACTCACCTTCTTTCCTTGCGTCTCTCATCCATGCGTTTATCTAAAGCGGCGTAAATGGCATCTGCCTCCTCATCGTCTTTCTCATACGGCCCACTGGAGAACAAACTGCCTGCATAGCCGTTGAACTAAAGGATATAGAGCAAGAGATTCAGAATAACAATAAATACTTTTCACTGTCAGACACAGCTCCGTCAATCCTATCAATTTTATTGTTGTTGTTTTGACATGCAGAAAAACACATATTTGAGTTATACACACTCTAATATTACGTTTCCGTATTTATTTCCATCCAGTGTTGCATTAATTTTTCACCAAGAACTTGCATTGATGATGGTAGAGTCTGACCGCTGTGCAAAGCCTTCTCTAGCACATCCCAAAGATTCTCTATGGGGTTATGGTCTGGATTCTGTGGTGGCCAATCCATGTAGGAAAATGATGTCTCATACTCCCAGAACCACTCTTTCAAAATTTGAGCCTGATGAATCCTGGCACCTTCGCTCTCTCCACCTTCAATACCACGACTGAGGTGAGACCCTTGAGCAAGGCACCGTTCCCCCAACTGCTCCCTGGACACCGCAGCAATGGCTGCCCACTGCTCTGGGTGTGTGTGCGCGTGGTTGTTCACTTCTCACTGTTGTGTGTGTGCACCTGGATGGGTTAAATGCAGAGCACTAATTCCGACACTTGTCACATCCTTGTCAATGTCATCTTGGAATATGCCCGTGCCATCAGGGAAGAAAAACCCATAGATGGAATAACCTGGTCATTCAGTATAGTCAGCTGACCTCATTCTTGAAGCACATACTAGACCTGACCGACGGCAGCAACCCCAGATCATAGCACTGCTCCCACTCGGCATGATGGGTGCTACACTCTGGAACGGGGTAAATCTGGACTCATCAGACCACATGACCTTCTTCCATTGCTCCAGAATCCTATCTTTATGCTCCCACTATCCTTCCACTTTTAATAATGTGTTGGACAGTATTTAACACAATCTCCTTCTGTTTTCTCTGCTTCAAACTCACAAAGATATTTTCTACAACCATGAGATGTGTCTTTCGACATGGTTGTTTATAAAATGAAAAGCAACTCATTGCACCAGTTGGGGTTGAATAACTTGTTGCAAGCTGAAAGATAATCACCCATGCACTAACTGTCCAATAGGAGGCTTGTACCCATTTGTTTAGTTAAACCCAGGTGGCGACTTTTTATTTGACCAGGTAGTTTAATATGCTTCAAAATATACATGTAACACAGTTTATGTCAAAGAGAGAGATCCATACAAAACAACAGTGCTGAAAGAAGTTATTAACATTAAGGAGGAGGCAATTGAAACCAAAACAAGGAACTGTAAGTACCACTGTATGGAATAAAATAAAGCTTCTCCAAAGTTTGGGTACCTCTTGAGGATATCATTAGTCCTCTCATAATTCACGATATACCATATCTATAAATGCAAGAACCCCATATTTCTTATTTAAAGAATCTGGCTGTTTCCATCTGGTTGCTACTAATTTCTTCGCTGCTGTCAAGCCAGTTAAAAATACACGTTTCTGAGTTTTGTTAAGCCGGACATCAGAGAGAGATCGGTTAAAATAAAAACAGATGGCTTAAAAAGCAAGCAACCCCAGGGCATTTCCAAATCATTAAACATTATTTTTTGCATGCAATCACAGATGAACAGGTCAAATCACCCTCCTCAGCACAATTCATGATTAACTGCAGCTTTACCTCATCGTAGTTAGTGTCATTCAGATCCTCGTCATCATCGTCTTGGTTCTTCTTCATCTGATCGCCCACTGTCCTCTTCCCAGGGGGTGCGTGCCGATCATCTACTGGGTCATTGGCATCACGAGCGGGACCGATATCCGATCGTGTGGTGAAACCCGTTGCACTGAGGAGCACAACAGCAACTCAGTACTTCATAAACAAAATACTATAATATATACTAACGGTCGGGATTTTGGAGACATTACAATTTTTAATGTAAATGGAAAAAAAACGCTCTAATGCTCAGCAAAGGTTGTACTGGCTTGATCAAAAATACAGAAATATTATTACGATTTAAAATAACAGCTCATTTAGTTTAATATATTTTAAATGCAATTTATTTATGTGATAAAATGCTCAATTTTCAGCATATTACAGTTAAATATTACATATAAATATTACAGTTTTAGTGCATTTGCGATCAAATAAATGCACCCTTAGTAGTGCAAATTAATAAGACATTTTAGAACATAGAAAAATACGAAGCATCATGATATATTAGTTTAAACAACACATTGAAACAAATCACGCATTATTAACTATAAACATCACAATTTAAACACTGAAAATCGTGCGTGTTGTTATTATTAACACATTTACGCAATAATTTATGCAACTGTCTTACAGATTTTAGATTGTTTATTATTATGTGTTATAATGTGTTATGCATGTATTGGTCTCTCAGTGAGACTCTCACCCTCTACCCAGACCGGGCACGTAACCCAGCGGCGCAGGCATGCCCAGAAACGGCTTCTTCTTCTTATTCAAGCCGCCCATGAGTGGAGAGGCGAGCGGCATCGCCGGTGCTCCGCCCGCGGCCCCTCCGGTCCCTCCGGACGCGCCTTTGCTTGCAGTTTTCGCGGGTTGTTTCGCTGTAGCGCTCGCCATCGTTGCGCTGCCGACAACACGCTTCACTTCCGGCACAACAAGAGACGTGCATCCGGTGACATAAAAGTCTGATTTTAAAAGATTGCAGGTGCCCTATAGCGCCCTCACGTGACAGGCGGTGTGAAGAAACTTGACCTAAATTAACCTGCTCTTTGTACTTTTGTTGTAAGTTATATGTTATGTGCTTCTGTCATAACTAAAACATACGACGGCGTTTTAGTGCCACCAAAATAAATAAACAAACAAATAAATAAAAAATATAAAACTTCGAGATTAAAATCGTAATATTATGAGAATAAAGTCAACATATTACGGGAATAAAGTCGAAATGTTTCAAGAAAATCTTTGAAATTAAAGGTATAATATTTTGTATAGTGCACTAGCAAATGACCCGGATTGAGAGAGGCATATTTGAATATTGCTTCTTGTTACTGGGACGAGATTTAAGAACTTGTGGAAACCGCATAATATCAAGAATATGATAGTTATTAAAAGACTAAACAGGAACCACTTTTGATCTTAACATCAGCTCACACACATTCCTTTGGGGGGCGCTGTAGCTCTCTTATTTAACCCTTTTTAATAAAATACAAAGGCATTTAAGTGGGATTGTTAGCAGAAATTTGATCATGTGTAATATTCGCGGGGACAATATGCTTGGAAATAATGTTTCATGTCTTCCATTGGATTCGTTATAGTGTGCCACCCAACAGCAATAAGATTAGTCCCTTTAGTAGCCTACTTTTACAACAAAGTCTCAGCTTTAGTTTTACAGCGAAACACTAATAGTGTCTTTGTTGCTTTTGATATAAAACAACTCTGCTTTCAAATGAATGTGTTTTTCCTCTTTGTTTGAAGCGTATAGCAAGATATAAAAGTGAAGGCACATCAGAAGGCATGGGATACATGCTATAGACTCATTTATAATGAAGTCTCACTGTAATCTGGAAAATTATTGATTTACACTACCGCTTAAACTAAAGAGATTTCAGCTATAAGACAGGCTATAATATATATGTCATGTTATAATATACATATTGTTTGTATTTCGCTATAAAACTGGCAGATTTTGAAAGCTAAGACTTTGGAATATCTCTGCGTGCTCCCATTCTAGGCCGACTTTATTCTCGTAATATTTAGACTTTTATTCTCATAACATTTTGACTTTATTCTCGTAATATTAAGACTTTAATCTTGTAGTATTTCAACTTTATTGTCATAGTTTTGACTTTAATCTCATAATATTTTTACTTTCATTCTTGTAGTTTTCACTTTATTCTCGTAATATTAAGACTTTAATCTTGTAAAAACAAGACGACGTAATGCACAATAACAAAACAAAAACTTACTTTAAAAAAAGTACTGGGTAGCTAATGTCCCTGAACCTTCCCTTTTATTAAGCATATGTATTTAATCTCAAATTTGTTAAAGAATCAAATAAGCACTTGCTAAAGGCAAAGTAATCAGTGGAATTGTATATGTTTGGAATTATCGTATTTGATAAGTACTAGGATCCTATTGGTTTGAAGGTTAGATTGAATTCCAGAAGCTATCCTAATCTGTATACGCATCCTTCAGCATTTTTGATTGAGTTGGTCCTTCTAACTTTAAATTTTGGACTGTATAAAAAATTACAGTGGGCCATTATGAGACAGTAGGCTCCCTTTCCATCTACAGAGGGCAGCAGAGGCTTGGTTTCTACGGGGGCAATGTTTTTCAGCACAGCACATAAAGCTTTGCATTTTAGCACTAAAACACTTACTAGCTTAGTGTGTAGAGACAGTTAAAAGTTAACCAGTTAAATGTTAAGCACTGAATTCCCCTGAATAGTGGAGAAAGACTGGCTCCGTTACTGCGACAGTGGCTCAACCAATGGTGTAAGTTTGGGGCGGGGCTTTTTGTTGGTCTGACCAATGGGAGACGAAGGGTAGCGTTTGGAAAACTGCAATCCTTGTTTGGTGAAAGTAGTGCCTCACTTTAAATAGTAATTTAAGTTCTTTATGTAAAATCTGACAGAGTACAAAGACTTTTTTTTAATGGGGTTTTTAATGGAGCTTTAAGAATCCATTATTTGTGAGTGTCATACACATTGAGCAGTACAGTGCATATATTTAAAGTTCAATCTATGCTTATAAATGTTAAATAAAATCATTCTGAGCATATCAGTGGAAGTAAATAGCTAATTTTAAGTTCATATTTCATCCCTTGGCATGCATCAACCATCCTCACACCACCTCGATGCTCCAGCTATGGATTTCTCAGCAGAGACGATAATGAGAGCAGACACTGTCACATCAGACTCAAGGGCTTTCGGCAGGTCAATTTAATAAATGTGCCTACAACATCAGAAAAATCGGCTGGGCTGAGAAGACAGTTCTTGAAAGCTTATAGATTCAAACAGAAATGCCTGCCGAACCGGACTGCGTTTAACACTCAACTTATTCACATACAATATGAAACCCCTTGCTTTCAGTGGCCTAAGAGTTAGCAGTCAGACTGGAATAGGAATTGAAGTTTTCTCCGTTCTTCTGTATTGTCCTTAGGGAAATGACGTCAATGTCGAATGTGTTGGCAGAGACATAAAGCTCAACCGCCACACTCAACTTACATAAAATACAGTTCCAGAGATTTTTAGACCTTCAGAACAGATTGCTACAAGCTTTCTGATTTTTCTGTCATAAACTGGCAGTAAATGGGTGCAGTCAGAATGGGAGTCCAAACAGCTGATGAAAATCTGTGACAAATCCATCAAGACGTTTGTTTAAACTTTTTAAAAAAGGGACGTAGTGTCCGTGACGTCACCCGTAGGTCACTCTCATATCATCAAAAAGAGACGAAAGCTGGTTGATAACACCACACCCACCTAGTTCGATGGTGGTGACAGCAGCGACAATCCACCTGTCACTCAAGTTTCCGCACTCTTAATTACGCAGAACCTTAATATCTCTTAAAAGGATGAATTATAAAAAAGTTCACCCCATAACAGTTGTCTATGGCACTGACTAATGTTGGGCTCGAGTCCGAGTCAAGTCCAAGTCTTTGACCAGTCAAGTCCAAGACAAGTCAGAGTCTGAGTCCAGTGAAACACTACCGCTTTTCAGTATCTTAACCTTGTTTTTACAACTAGAAAAGGCTATTTAAATTTAAATGTGATGAAAGCAAACCTCTATTGCCATTATGATTTTTGGTTTTAAGGCTTTTGGGTGCCTGCCTATAGATGAGCCACAGCTGCATATAGTTATATTTACAAATTTACCATGGTATAAAGCTGTAATAATAATTAGTAAATAAAATAAGAAATATTTTTTCACTGTTATAAATGTTTTTCACAAAAGGGAAAAAAAAAACAGCTATTGTTTTAGTTCTTTTTACCATTAAAAACATCTACCGCAAATATGTTGCTGCCATCATTTTTAAAACAAAAAAGTAATTTAATTACTTAATGTAAATTTATCAATCAAAAATACCAGTTGAATTATTTCCGTTTTTATAGGTCTATATAAAAATACAGAAACATCCTACAAGCATTTAATCAGGGGTTAAATTTGGATTTTATCAGCCTGTTTGGACTCTCATTCTGACGGCACCCATTCACTGCAGAGGATCCATCGATGAGTAAGTGACATGAAACATTTCTCCAAATCTGTCCTGATAAATAAAATTCACCTAAATCTAGTGTTATGTTGTTACAGAATTTCATGTGTTGTCCATCCAGACCTGTGTCTTTCATTATTGAGACATAACGATTTCTGCCTGCGATTCTTTCAGACATGTGTCCTTTATATGCCACCCTGTGATAATCAGGACTAAAACCTAATCCCGTTATCATCGGTTTTGTATTGTGAATGCACAGGCCAGGATTGAAACACATCACGTGTGTGCAGCCAGGATTGAGCCTCTGGAGGAGGTAAAGAGGGAGAGGAACAGGAAAGGAATTATTCTCTTTGATCTGTTCCCATGGAGCGTTTGGCTTTGGTTTTCCTCCACACATAACCTTGAACAATGAAGCAGGAAGAGAAAGAGAAAGAACGCCAGGGAGCAAGATGGAGAGGATGGCAGTGGGGAAAACATATGGGTGAACGAGGGTCCGAGGCAGATCATTCCTGAGAGAGATTTATTGTGTGAAATCCACATTTCCATGGTATGGTGAAACCTTAAATTGGAAGTCCATGAATATGTTTGGTGTGTTCAAAATATTGCAGGCAGTGTCGGGATAAGTAATGGAAGTCATGTAATCAGATTACTTTTTTCAAGTTACTAAAGTAATGCATTATTTTTAAAATTACAATGATTATCCAAATTACTTTTTAACACACTCAAGTAAAAAAAAAAAAAAAAATCCACATTTACTTACCTTTCCTGTCCCAGTGTTAAGAGAAATCAGGAGTAAGGCCTTGGATTATTTTTATGTTATTAAAAAAAAACAAATATTCAAGACCGGCTCAGGTGACAAAAAGTAAAGCAACATAACGCATTACTTTCCACAAAAAAGTAACACAGTTACTTACTTTTTATGGAGAAACACAATTGTAATGTGTTACTTTTAAAGTTTAAAGTAACTTTCCTCAGTACTGTTAGTAGATAAACAGTTATTACATTTATAATGATGGAAATGCTAAAATAAATACATAGACTGGCCGAAGTGTTTTTTTAACAGATATTTCTGTTAATGTTTGTTTTAACATGTCATCATATTCAGAGTATGCTGCAAATGGTGTATTTTAAAGGGGTCATGGCACATGCACTTTTTCAAGCTATTTGGACTGAAATGTGTGTTGGGAGTGTGTGTACACAACCACCCTACAATGATAAAGA
>JAUYWG010000028.1:564194-592662 GCA_034779775.1 Enteromius afrohamiltoni
TCTTTGTTTGCTATGGTGGACAGCAGAAAGGGAATGCTGTCTCCAAACAGAGGTTGGCTCATTGGGTGGTTGAAGCCAACAAGGAGTGTCACTTCATCTTATGCGTTGGCTCATGGCACCTCTCTAGCAGATATTTGTAGGGCTGCAGGCTGCAGGTAAAGACAGCAGAGGCCTGTTGCCTGTCGTGGCCTGTTCCATGGGTGTTCCCATATGTAACGTCGAAGTGATTCGACTGAAAGGGTAACGTCTAGGTTACGACTGTAACCCACGTTCCCTGAAGGAGGGAACAGAGATGTTACACCTTCATGCCATGACCCTGAGGTCGCGTCGATGCCGGCTCGGCTCTTCAGCAAAAACCTGTATGTGCACTGCGTACGTGCCCTCTTATACTCACGTAGTGATGAGGTGCACCTGAGCGCAATCAAGGGCCCTCCTTCAGGGAATGTGGGTTACGTTCGTAACCTAGACGTTACTAGTACTGTACTGTTGGATTCATTATTAATTTATTTAAATTAATTATGTACAATCAATATTTTTTTATAATTTATTATTAAATAAAATTAATAGTAATTAAATTTATTAAATTAATCTAAATAATTCATATAAATTAATTACACTCATTTTTTTTAACCCTTAAGCATTTTCAAGGACCTCCTAACTGTAATAACTCCTTTGAATCAGTCGGATCCATATGCAAGGCTTTATTAGGGTAGTCAGGCAGGGAATGGTTACAAACAATGGCGAACAGAATCAGTGCAGATAATCCAAGAGATTGGTCACAATACAGGCAATAGTTCAATAGGCAGGCGGCAAGAATCAGATTCAATACAAACAATCCAGGGTCATTCACGGGGAGGCAGTCCAAGAAATAAATGCTCAGGATTACAGACATATGCTAGTAAAACTTCGCAAAGAAGTGAACTAAGTGAGTTCCTTATAAAGGCGGAGAAATCAATGAAAGAACGCCGACACCGATTGAGACGCGATTGGTGACAGAGACGCGATTGGTGACACTAACACTTACCAGACCACAAACATCTCTAACAAGTCTATTGATCTAAGTCAATCTGAGTAAAAAAAATATGATTTATGTATTTGTTTTCCCCTAATAAAGTTTTTCCAAAATAATTCATTTCTCAACCATTCACAGTGACTGTGAAGAGCTTGCAAGGATAAATTAGATAAAAAAAAATCTTATTTAAAAAAAAAAAAAAAAAAAAATTATTATGAATTAATGTGTGTAATTTTTTTAGAATAAGCTGTAAATTAGTCAAACTATGCAACAAAGTACAAAGAACAAAAAAAACTAAACAGTAACTGTGTTTATAAGAGATACATAAAATGCTAGTAAAATTAAGAGACTTTACTTGAAGAAATTTTACTGCAAAACCTTTTTAAATCTTATTTTAAATATTATATTATCCTCCTGAGAATTTTATTAAACACAATAAATAATTTGGGATGTGCTGAAAATGACACTTCAGGGGAAATAACTGTGGAAGAAAAAAACGTGAAAAGTGTGTTTTAGAAGAGTCTACTTTCAGTAAAGTCCACAGGGTCAAAAGTGCCCACTAAAGAAAAAAAAACAGTAAATTAAAATAGTAACAGAAAGAAAAAGAAAAACATCACAATAAATCGAAACCCATCTCAATTGTACAGAGCTCAGCTGGAGCGGATGATTTCATAGCTGTGCTTTTATTATAACACAAACATAAACCACAGGCACACCCTCTTCAACAAATAAATGTAAGACATTAAATAACAGCCATCTCACAGTGAATGGGCTGAAAAACATTCAAATTCCATGAATATCCCCCACTCAGATAAAAGTATGCATAAATAAAACACATACAAATCCCATGTACGCAATGCAAACATCTGCATCGCATGAATAATACACACTCTCTTTATCTGTGTGTGAGTGGCAGGTTAGAGCTTGCCCAAGTAAAAGTGCAAACCTTTGAGCGTTATCTTTACCATCTTCCACTATACCCCACGTGGCAGCGTGAGGGGAAGAGGCTGTCGCTCGTGTCTGCGCTCTATACTTAGTCGTCATGGAGACCACAAACACCCCACAAAGAAAATTCCACACTGAATAATAACTGGCCAATTGCGCGTGTTTGCTCCCTAACAAACCACAGGATTAGAAGCATTTTCTTGTCAGAAGCATAAACTATTTCTATGTGTAAACGGAGAGTGAGAGAGAGAGTGTGAGGGGGCAAAGATGAGATCAGAATACTGATGTTCTCATCTGACAGGTCTCTAAGAGGCAAGAAAATCAAACAATGTTATATACTGTAAATAAATGTAAAGAGGGATATTGGCAAAACACACAAACACACAAAGATCACTGCTTCAGACGGCCTATACTTGAACGCACTTCCATACTGTCTATTATACAGCAAACATTGATTGGAAAAAAACACTTTTGCCTCCAAACTGGAAACATATATGATGGTCTTTAATTGAACTCTTTTTATTGGCAATTTTCAATCAGAGAGCTATTACAAGTGAGGGAAAGACCATACAACACTGGTTTTACAATATTGAAGAAAAAAAAACTGGGTGGTAATTAAACACATTACTTCCAAATTCAGAGAAAAATAAAGAAAGGAAGCAAAAACAACAACAAAAAGAGAACAACAACAAAACAAAATAAACAAATAAATTATAATGGGCTTTAAATAATGCTATTTGTTCACAGTTAGATTTTTTTCATCAATGTTATACGAGTTGCATATTATGTGGTTTAAACAAATACATCAGCGGAGTATTCAAGTAAACAAGAAATCTTCAAGGTCAACAGAGCATTCTGCTTTATTTACAGATGTCCTTGTCAAAAACAAAAGACACAAACACACATGCTGGTTTTTGTGGTTTATGGGGACTTTCCGTATAGGCGTAATGCTTTTTATGTACAAACTGTATGTGCTATTCCTTTACACCACCCCTACACCTACATCTTACAGAAAGCTTTGTGCAGTTTTAGATTTTTTAAGCCTTTTGAATTACAGGGACTTTTAATTGCAATACCTCTGTCATACCAACACAGTCTCACAACCAAATCCAACGTATTTTACGAGGTGGTTAATTCATGCTAATTTGTCTAAATCCCAGTAATGGGTAGGTTTAGGGGGTGGGGTTAGGTGTTGGTAATACATACAAATTCATACGAACTGTCAAGTTGTAAAATATTTAGCAAAAACCATATGAATTCTGAAATTTTTAATTCAGTGAGTTTCAATGATATAATTTGATGTAGTTTAAATGATAGGCTATTGCTACTGCAGGCAAGCTAAGCAGAAAAAATTGAAATGTTAAAATCTAGCTAATCAAAAGAACGAAGTACTGGCTAGCTAATTGCTGTTCATCTGATAACTGCGCGATAACTGAAAACACAAAAAAAGGGAAAAGTTTAATTGTGTTATCTTGTTTTATAAAATCAATAGAGCAAAAAAAATAACAAAGCATTTACTTGAGTACTATATTAAACCCTGCTGAAAACAAAACGAAACAAAAACAGCTGAAACCAGCCTAGGCTAGTTGGCTGGTCCTAGCTGGCTAAAGCTTGAAGAAGCAGTTTTCTGGTCTCCCAGTCTGGCTAGGCTGGTTTTAGCTGACTGTTCCAGCTCGTCTTCCAGCCTGACCAGCTAAGGCAAGGGCCAAAGCCACTCTTAAACCAGTCTGCTGACAACCAGCTTAAGTTGTTTTTTTAGCAGTTTAACGTCACAAAATTTGAAAGAATAAACATCAGGCTTTTGACTCCACTAAATTTCTATCAAGGTCCTTGAAGTACAAAATTGTTACTACACAGCTTTGGAAGTCAGTGGGTGACTTCTATGACAGTCTGCCCGTAATCACTCTTCTAAGGTTAAGTAAAGTGATTTCCCAGCATTTCTGAACACTGAGTAGTTGCAAATTTTATATTTATTTACAACAATTCAATAATAAGAAGTTAATATTGTGGTATACTACACAATATTGTTTGATTTTGTAAAACTGTCCAAACAAAAACATTATATAAAACCACAGAAGCACTGCTGTGTGTCTCCTAACAAAGCGCAATAGGTGTTTGAAGCAGCACTACACAGACCATTCTGTCCATGCATCAAAATACCAAAAGAGACATTTGACAGCATAAGTGATATTTTTGACATTAGGTCAAATAAATCCTGCTGTTTTGCTCTTTTGTTAAAGATTTGCTGCTGTAAAATTACAGTTACAGCTGCGTTGCTGAGTTTTCAAGCATTTTCTTATTATTAGTTTGTATTTACAGCAATTTCACTGTCCACTCGGTTCAACATAAAAGTCACTGTTAGCACAAAGCAAAAGGAGTGTTTAATTGGACCCTTTTAGCTTCAATGTTATACTTTGATATGTGATCTAAATGTTCCAAATAAATACACCATAAAGTGATTTTCTATGACTTCAAATCAAGCACCCATAGACTACCCTCTTGTCTTGACAGAATCATTTAGTTGATTTGATCTTGTACGACACTAGTCTAACCACTATAGCAGATGCAATTTCAGATTTGTCTTTCCCTAAACGTCGAAGCACACCAAAGTTAATCACTTTACACATTAGCCATTCTAAAGCAATTATAAAGACCTGTTTAATGATAACTCAACAATAACTACATTAGCATCCCCACCAATGTACCATAACATTGTTCACTATAAGTGTGTTCTGCAGTTATTCTCTCAATTGCTTTAATCGCTCAAGCTCTTTAATGTTGGGTGGGTAACTTGACCAGAAAAGTGCACCAGGGTTTGCATCTAAAAGTTTGCCGTCGTCAAGTCAAGACAAAAAACCAAACACCCTAACCCAGAAATGGGTTGAGAGCTGCACACTAAAAGATTCTGTCCACACACGAGATGCAGACGCCCTCGTTACACTCGCATAGCGCCACGTCACGTCCCATCAGCCTCTTTGTCAAAAAGACAGAGTAAATAAGAGTTTAATATGACCGTTCCCTCCCTTCCTTCGTCCTTCTCTCCTCCACACCCCCCTCAACCACACGAATTCTCTCTCATTCTCATTTCTCCCGTAACCACCGAATCAATCATTAAGCTGACCGGGCTGCCCGTCAGTGAAGCACGTAACTCTAAACAAGTCTAATACGTGCTGATTGGTGACTTATTTGGATTAGTATAAAAGAGAAGAAAGCGCACAGAGGAAAAGGCTACTAGCTGTCATCTTGCATTAGTGTTGACGCGAATCTCGCACCGGTTCTATTCTTCTGTCCCTTCTTCCGTTATCACTTTAGTTTTAAAAATCCATCCACCTCACCATCAATGAATGACAAACATGTCTAAAAGCCTGCTCATTAAAAAAAAAATATTAGGCCTACCTCAATACATACGTCTTTTCTTGTTGTCAGTTTTGGGTGATTTTAGCTCAGAGACTTCTTAATGGCTCTTTAAAAGCATGTTTTATAACATCTAATATGTACCTAAAGTATGACATGAATTGTTCACATTTAGATAGAGCCTAATGATGAATTCACTCTAAACCTTGGATGTCTCCTGCCCTGAGCGTGTTTGCGGATGCAGGAGCATTCAATAGCAGTGAGTGGGCAGGATAGCTTGCGCCATATGCATTAGCAAGGCAGAATCAACCTTGCAAATTAATTTGGGGAGGCGTAATAGGAGCCGGTGCAGGGCGAGGGCCTGATTTCACAGAGTTATCATTACGTTAACTCAACACTGAGACAATGTTTACTCCCCTCCGGCCTAATGCAGGGGAGACGGCCCAAGGTCACTCGCTGCACACTCTAATGGGAGATGACAGGTGAAAAAAGCTACCACGCACAACGCAGATTTAACTTTCATTTGTGTGCTATTGTGTGTTTGAGGGAGGTAGAGAGCGAGGAGAAAGACTTTACTTCTACAAAACACTCTTTTGACCTTCACATTTAAGAGCGAACACTAAAGTGGAAGAGTAAGGATATAATTAAAAACTCCCAACTGAAACTGTCATTAACTCGAATTTCTAACAATAGCATTTTTTTTTATTACATTTAACAGGGAGTTCATAAATTATCATAGCATTTATTCAAAAACCGACTATACAAGTGTATTCTTAAAAATTGCTGAGAGTATAAAACAATTATTACTACATATGACAAGTTTTCTGAACATATCGTTGGGTCTAAAACAAGTTATACAATGCAAATCAGTGCAATTAATGCAGCAGTTCTTGACACAACAACTATTTAGTACTTTATCAAATCAATGTCAAGTTGTGTTTTGCTTTTACAATTAAATAAATTAGCTCAACATGTAATGTGCTCCTAATTGGTTTAGTTATCCTAAATGATTGAATTTGAAAAAAGTACAGAATTATCATGTCTACATCTCATGTTAATTAAATTTGATGATCTCACTGCATTATTACAATCAATGTCAAAAATAATGTTTAGAAAAAGTAATATTTCCAACTGACACACTACCACAAAATACAGAAATAACCGTCTTAAAAACATTTTTTGTTGCTGAAAATACTAGTGGCCTTTTGCACAGTACTGTATATAATGTAATGAACTTTATGTTATCAATTCCAATGAACAAGATACATTTTCTTACTCTTTGCATTTTTATATCAGTTTAGCTCAAGATAATCCTATTTAAATCAATGTAATAAACGAGTTAGACCAAAAGTAATATAAAAGTAGCAGCAATCAGTCATTTGTAAGTAATCTACCCAGCTCTGGTTACACTACACTATATACTGGAACACAATGTCCAGCACTCAAGGAATGTTTTCAAAATCCCATTTTCAAAATTCAAATAATCTTTAACCCTTGAATCGAGGGTGATCCATAAGTGATTTTAAAATTCGTCATTGACCCTTGGTCACTAAAATGTTTTGTGGAAATGTAACGGCAAGCAGCTGTTCAGTAAACACTGCTGTCAGGAACTGTAGTGTCCTCTCAAAAGCCATAAATTGGCGAGTACTGGATTAAAGTATAAGTCTGTGTGACATAAACCATCCCCTGTTGCTCCATACATGTGAGTTTTCCTTTTTCTCTCTTATTTTTTACGCCTGGAAGTGACAGTAGAAGCCAGTGACATTTTTTGTGACAGACTCGCCGCTAAGAGGAGGTGGCAGCGGTCAATAACGGCAACACTGACACCATTAAGACGTTGTTTGGGCTGTTTCCTGTGACATATATCTAGGAGAGAGGAGGAGAAAGAAAAAGAGAGAAAGGGAGGGACAGAAATGGAGAGAGAGTGAAGTACGGGTGCATTTTGGCTTGAAATGACATCTCTTTTCATCATTCTTTTAAGCTGTCATTTTAGTTAACTTCTGGATGGGTGACAGGAAGCAACATGCCATCCATCGAACCTCCTCCTCCTCGATGGCCATGAATTATTTATGCACAGATAGATTGAGTGTTTGGCTCTGTTACATGGTTGTATTGTTAGAATCCAAACACAAAATCATAGGGTCATAAGTTCAGCACAATAATTGGTTTCGCATCAAAACAAACTTTGAAACAAACCCAGGAACGAATAATACGACTGTCTTTTGAAGAGTAAAAAATAAGGCAACTTTTATGCATGCACTTTTCCAAATAAAACGGGCTGCTTTTTTATTTATAGAATCCCAAATAAGGCAAATAATTATCAGAACAACAACGCTAGTCTATGGTTCACAGGAGACGCTATGAAAGTTTATGTTTAGGTACAGCACCACTGAACAATTTCACTTTTCAATTATTTGCTTATTTTGTTCATATTAACGTATGAAAAGCCTATGAATTGAATTAAGGAAGTATCCAGATGATAAAATGCATTCTGCATGGTTGCTCGGCAATCGGCTCTCCTGTATTAGTGTTTCTAGTGCTCGGCTTTATGACTTTACTTTCACAGTGTACTACATTAATAACTTATTAAATCATATAATCATGTTATAGCGTGTTATGTGTATTGGTTTGTATATGCTCCTGTCCCTTTTGATGGATTTGCTCTGCAAATCAACTTAATCACGCCATTGGAAAACATAATGAGTGTGGCATGCTTTTCGACAGACTAACAATCTTATTAGGCAGCCAATGTTCTCAAAAACCAAGCCATAAATTCATTAAGTGATAATTTAGAGCATAAAATGAGATTGAAATCCATGATGCAAAACAACCAACTCAGAAAGCAACATGACGACTAAAAAGTGAAGTAGAAAACAGACTGGCACATTTTTATGTTGGGAATCACTTTGGGAGGTTTTATGCAGCAATAAAATAAATAAATAAAACCTTTACAGTCATATTCACTCTGTTTAAAAAAAAAAAGTACTCAATGTCCAAGTTTTTATTCACTTATTTCGGTTTCAGTTATTGTAGCACATCAAGTTAACTAAATAAGAAATTTTGACTTGGGGAAAAAAAGCAACACTATCATATCCATATTTGTCATGTTCTTTCATATTTCCCCTATATTTGCTTACATTTAATAAAAGACAATTGCATGTTGTAGTTGTGTGTGTGCTTCTCTCATTTCTCTTACTTACTGTGTAAATCTGAGCTTGTCTTTGGTGAGTAATTGAGTCTTTGTCTGACTTAGTCTCTAGTTAACTTAACCCTCTGTTTTCCCAGTAAATCATGCTTCTCCTCTCCTCTGATGGTGCTGCTCCATTTTCACATCCCATCAAGCTATAATGACTTTAATGACACTCTGCTTATGGTAATTTTTTAATTAATCCAAATAAGTGGATGTGACACAGGGCTTGGTTAAGTGCACATACATGACATGGTCCATCATTAGGCTGTGCTTAACCGAGAATCTCATCCAGTAGATCATGACCGTGATCACAACCACTTTCATCATCTTGATCGAAGTACCCACAACAAATACACCCACGGAATTATGCTTTCTAATAGTGCAGACGTGAGAATGCTTTATTTATTACAGCATAAACATCTACCAATGTCACTGGTTTCTCATTTGTTTCTGTCAGTACTCTTAAAGGGGTCATCCGGCGCCACATGCACTTTTACAAGCTGTTTGAACTGAAATGTCTGTTGGGAGTGTGTGTACACAACCACCCTACAATGATAAAGATCCACCCAGTAGTTTTCTTTTAATTTAATAAAAATAAGTTACTCCTTCTGAAATAAATCCATTCTCAAATGCATGTGGCGTCACACCGACAGAGGCCACTCCCGCAATAGTTGATTGACAGCAGCGTGTCACAAAGACTGAACTGGTGTCTTGCCTCAGATCTGCCCTGAGTGAGCCGTCATCAGACTTAGATGCAGAGACAAGCAAGACTCCTAAGCGATTGAGGTATATCATTCATGATCCAGCCTCACCTACAGAAGCAGTAAGTATAATGTCTTTTAATGTATCTTTACAAATCGCCTTTCCTAATAATGTGCTAATTAGCAAGTTTCACTATGAATACGGCTAAAAAAAAGATCCTCTGAAAGCACCTTGGAAATGAGGGGCGGGGTCTGTGGAGCTCGTAAAGATTTAAAGAGGAAGCACACAGAACAGACTGATTTCTAAAGAGCTGTTTTTGACAGCGTGAAATGAGCGTTTTTTTAAACTATCTGAGAAATTTTAAAACAATCTATATTACAAACTTTCCACTAAGACCCTAAAGAATAATATTAGCTTGTGGAAAATTGGTTTTGTATGACTCCTTTAAAGAAACATAAAATGAAAAATTAATTCATTCATTTATTTTTTTACCAAGCCCACTTAATAATTAGCATAATTAATAAAATAATTAATAAAGCATCATGTTATAATAAGGAGTGTAACACTTCCCGCCAAACGCTTGAGGTATTCGGCCAATCACAACACACTAGATAGTTGGCCAATTAGAGCACACCTCACTTTTTTAGAATGATAAGCTTTGAACAAATAGGGCTCAGAGGAGAAACAGTAATTTACAGTATGTGGAAAAATTAGTTTTTTTGAAACTTAAATCAAATAAGCAGTGTAACTGCATTACACCAAATACACAAAATAATGTTAATTTAAGCAACATCATATGACCCCCTTTAAAGAAATGTATTAATTTATATTTTTAATCAGCAAGGATTTATTAAACTGAATAACTTTTCATTCTTAAAGAAATATAAGCAGCAAATCAGCACATTATAATGATTTCTGAAGGATCATGTGACACTGAATTCAGCTTTGAATCACAGAAATAAATTCAATTATAAATATATTCAGTTAGAAAACCTTTTTATTATTATTATTATTATTATTATTATTATTATTATTTAAATAATATTTCACAATTTAACAGTTTTTTAATGAAAAATGCAGACTTTCCAAGCATATATTTCTTTAAAAAATCTTCTCAACCCTAAACTTTTGAACAGTATAACTTGTTTTTCATAATACTTCTTTACTTTAAGCCATTATTCAATGATGATCTTTGTTATTCACACTTCTGTCCTATAAAAAAAATGGCACCATTTGTTGCTTGTCTGTTTTTTTTTAGAAGTTTGGCAGCATAAAAAAACAACACACTTTCTAGTTTGCATATGGAAAAGAGCTTCTAGGATTTGCCACCTAAAATCTTAACCAGAAAAATACAAATAAAGCATGGTTTGAACAACATATAAATTATAATGAAATATATATATATATATATATGTTTTCCGGGGGTGAGCTTAGCTATTCCTTTAAGAAGAAAGAGAGTTGAAAAACAAAGAATGCAAAGGGGAATTCTCACATTCTCACACTCTGCAGATGTCCATCACTCTTCCGTTCCGCCTGCATATTGACATTCAGGTAGCATAGCAACATGACAACATGCCTAGCAGGCTGCGGAAAGAGTCTGTTGCCGTTTGAAAAGGTTGACATGATAGGTGAGCGTGTGTGCGCATGGGAGTACGGCATCAGTGCTTTTCATTCTCTTTCACTCGCCTTCAAGAGTGTCTCATTTCAATTTTAAAAAACGTCTTTCCAGGAATCTGTAAATACCTTTACAAGCGCATCATAAATAGATCAGAGGAGCCGAGGAGAGCGTGTGTATGCGAGCTCTTCGTCCCCTTCAGTGATTTAATGAGGATAGCGTGACACCCGCAGATCAATACAGCGCCATTAAATTCAGCAGCCAAATGTAAATGACCTTGTTTAATATTATAACGATGGTTTTGATTGTCAAAGTGGAAGAGAAAGAGAATAGGAAAATAAAGCCTGGTCTTTTTTAAAAATACATGAGCTGGTCAGCGGGGTTATGTAAATTTCGCGTTTTCGACCACAGAGCGAAATTCATAATTCATAAAGATTAAAGTTGAATACTATATTAGGCGGCCCGCATTAAAAAGCGTGGCCTGGACTTATTATGTTTCATCTGTGATGAGGACGGAGTTTGATAAGTCTTCAACAACTAAATCAATATTAATACACATTCAGCCTTCAGATGGTCTGCTTGCCATTTATCTAGCGAATGAAACACACTTACAAGACCACAATGCTCCACGGTATCAATACTGCAGGAAGAGGAGAAAATGAGACGGTTCGCATTATGTGAGGTTATGGATATGAGAAATGAAGGACGGGATGTGAAGGCAGGTCATAGTTCAGTTGCTGTGGTGACCAGACCCGTATTAAACACGCCAGACTGGAGGGGAATTTAAATGGGAAGAAATTATATGGAGCCAGAACCTCTGTGAGACAACAGACTCCACGGATTCAGACAAAGATACAAACTTCATGCTTTTGTCTTTTTAGGAGGAGTGTGGCTTGAAGCTCGAATGCAATTAATGTTGCTTTGAAAGGACAATCGCTGCTGCCTTTGTCAGAGGAGAGACACAGCTTGGCTTGGAGAAGTGCGGCCCCTCGGGTGCAGTGACTCTTGACATGTGCACTCACATATCTTCCCCCTGTGCTCGGAGTTTGACTCCAGAGGGGACAGGATGAGGACAGACTGCCGACACGACAACTGCTGCTTCTCTATTCTCATCTTCCTCTGAGTCAAATCTGAGGAGTGGGCCGGTACTGCATAAAAATTAAGAATCATGTTTGGTACACACAATGTTTGCTTAATGCAGTCTACAACCAAAATAATTTAAAATTGACATTTTTTAAAATTCATTTAGTAATATGAGGGTGCTTACACTTTAGGAACACTATTATTATTAGGAACTCCAACAAGCTACTTATTAGAATGCATATTCTAGATCCCTGACCCTAAACATAAACTTAACTATTAATAAATATACATTACTTAAACTCTTAATAAGTAGTGACTATGTGTCACTAATTCAGAACTATTCTGAATTTAGTTATTTATCTGATTATTTATTAATACTGAAATCAACTATTTAAACTTTGAAGTAGTTCATATACAGTAGTTGTGACTTTTAACTAGAAAAAAAAGTTTTAAAAGCATTAAGTTTTGATTTGCTAGAATGCATTACATGTGTTTAAATAACATTTTTCAATTTAAGTACATTACTCTTTGTATCATTCCAATTAAAATTTTAACACATGAAAACAAAGGAAGAAAATTCCTCAAATCTGAATTTTGGTCTGGGTAACTCTTGTTGCATCCTAACCATTCAAGTCCCAGCTTTATTCAGTACATGCCAGAACAATAGTTTAAAGGGATTCATTCTTGAATTTAAATGAACTGGTCAGTATAACTAAAATCTAAGGATACAGTGCTGGCTCAGGTGATTTAGTCTGAATGGATGTGAGGCCTGTCTGAGGTGTGGATGGGGGGAGGGGGGGTAGTACTGTAGATGCTGAATGGAATAGAGAGAGAAAGAAGGGAAAACCCCATTAAGAGCAATGAAAGACCTCCTGCTGCAGACAACAGAACCCACAGTCAGGCCGAACAGCAGTGTAAGACTAATACAATACAAGTCACTAATTAGCTCTGCTGTTCCCCTGACATATGCTTCAGGGAGAGAGAGAGGGAGAGAGAGAGAGAGAGAGAGAGAGAGAGAGAGAGAGAGAGAGAGAGAGAGAGAGAGAGAGAGAGAGAGAGAGAGAGAAAGAAAGGAATTTAAGGAAGTAAACTGAGAAATACACGTTTTCATTAATCTCATAAATGATCATCACATTACATTCATTGCTAGACTTTACATTATTACATTATTAGTAAAAAAAATAGTACAGGACCTCTACAAAGTGCAGTCTTGTTATCTTACATGATTCACCAAATCAATGGAGAAAATATAAATATAGGTAACTCATGAATAAATGTGTGAATTATTAATTTGAGAAACTTGTGATTGAACAAGTTGCAGACAGGTTCAATTATTTACCATTAGTTAATTTGTTAGGCATCATGCACAAACAACAAACATAAATTTTTACAGCATCTATCAATCTAGGATAATGTTACATTATAAATGTATTATTGTTCATTGTTAATTCATGTTCATTCATAATACATTAAATAATGTTAATTTATACAACTTCAGATGTTAAAAATGTATTAGTATATGTAAAAATTAACATTAACCTAGATTAATAAATGCTTTAAAATATTGTTTATTCCATGTTAGCTTTTGCTATGCACATTAATGTTAATAGAAACTTCACATTAACTTACCAGTTAAATGAATTTACCATATTCTATTTTCATGTAAAATATGTAACACTGCAAGTCAAATTACCAATAGTGTAAATGCTTTAGCAAATTACTTGACAGAGATGCACTATAATGACCCGTGTCCTCTACTACCTTTGGTTTGACCAGTCAGGGTCAAATTCTAGTCAGAGAGAGGTTAAGGTCTCCTCACGATAGTGGTATGATGCGGCACAACAAATCTCTGACAGGAAACTCCTGCCGCATTCATTTATGATGCTGAAAAAAATTCCAAATGGTTTACAATGGTCGCTTTATCGCGTCCAGTATAAGAAGACTTAAGGTCGATATGGACGAGCTCGATAGATGCGCAACGCCACCTTTTGACTTTCACTCTTTCAGCATTCTTCTTGGGCATACACTGTTGTACGCGGACAGTCCTGCTTGCTGACAGGGTGTGTGGCTGTCCGCGAAGCCCTCCTGATGATGAAGCCTCTACCCTGCTTTTAATGGGATATTTATACTATTATACTATTTTGCATTTTTTGTTATTTATTGGTAGTTACTTGCCTGTCATTTTGTGGCAAAATATTTTGCAGTGTCCACATGTTGTTTTTACTGCATTGGATTCTATAAAAGAGTTTAATTTCAAAAAGTTGATTACAAAATGCACCTAGATTTTTTTTAAATGATTTTGCTGAATAATATAAATATTTTCCCAATATATTTTATCATTGAGAATTTATTTTAAAAAGTCTAAAACTCTCATCTCATCGTGGGATACATTTCTCATCACACCCCTAATGAACAGTACTTGAATAATTGATAATTTGTTCTTTGAAGTATTATTTAGTTAATTAGTCTTATTAGTCAATAAAAATCAAAGGATCAACCCTCATCCTTCTCCTAATCTGATCTAATGACAGAAGTCACTCTCTTGTCCAATCAGCAGGGAGAGAAAGATTACTTCCCCACCATATGGTGAGTCAGTGAGTGAGATCATATCCCTTATATATCATATACTGAGAAATGTAATCATGCACAGATTGAGAGTGTGGGAAGTGACCTTATCTGCATGAGTCCACATCCTGTTCAGAGATCAAATGCAAATAAATTCTTCAGAGAGTGTCAATTTATACCCTCTACGGTAAAAAACAGATGGACTTGTAGACTCCTGAATTTCTTTTGTAAAAGTATTACTTGTGAATTATTAAATAGCTTATTTTTTCCCTTTTACAGCTTTAGTAATTGAGTTAGAAAGAAAACAAATCGAGAAACAGGACACAAGACCTTCAAACCCCAACTGTTCAGAAAGTCTCAACTCATACATTACACCATCAAACCTTTTATCATATCCATTCCAAGTTCATCATTAGCTATATTGTAGGCTACATATTGTAGTAATCCCACAAATAACATCCTCTTCAATATAATAGCAGACATAACAGAAGGGTTAGAGGGTGCACAGAGGTTATTTGCTTTTGAGTAAAGTGAACCAGTGTTCGGTAACAGTATATTTGTAAATCTAAGCTTCTGGATCGTTTAGAGGAAGTATTAGTGTCACTAAGACAGAAGGCACATATAGACTTGCACGGCACTCTAGAACAACGAAAAAAGCAGGAAGCTCGAGAGAAAGAGAATACACTTCCCAAATCAATAATTATGAGGGCCATGAGAAGTAGGACTGAAATCAAAGAAAACAGTCTAAAGACACACAAAACAATAGCGACCAGTCATTGTGTGACTAAACAGATGATAATAATGCCTCTCTGACTACCCTGGTCTTCATCATTTTGAGGATCTGTTTATTGATGAGGTCCAGTTGAGTGAAACTGGGAAGGAGATACAGTCAGATCGCCCCCAATCAATAAAGAGCAGGTCAGTGACTCAAAGTGACTCTTAGTCATAATGCTGAAACAAGCCACAGAGGAACAGGGGGAGGGGCAGAAGATAAAAACACCGAACGGAAGAAAACATGAGGGAAAAGATGGACCACACAGTTGAAGTAGAGCACGGATCACAGAACAAGTGGCACTTTTTCATGCTGTGAAACAGACTTGCTTTGTTCCAACGATAGGAACCAGCACTCATTTCCTCCTGAAATGTCCAAAAAACGCTCAGCTGGGGACAGAAGCGAAGGAAAAGCTCCATCACAGCGAGACCCTCAGGCACAACACTCCAGTTATCTTTCCAGTGCAGCACTTTGCGGAAAGGTTTTGGCCCTCGTGCAACACACACGCAGGTGCCACTGTGGGCCGAGAGAGCCGTACGTTTCTAATCTCTCAAACAATCCTTGCTCTGAGCGGCCCCGTTGATGTTCCGTGCATTTTCATGACGAATCTCTTTTCGTTCCACAATAAAGTTCTGCGTAGGAGTGAAAATGCAAGAAAAACGCCCAAACGAAACAAAACACGACACAAATTGCTCTCTTTGTGCTGCTTTATATAGGTCTGCTTAGCATTCAAGGGCAGGGCTGTTAGTGCGCATTGTGTTTGAAGCCCTCTGCACTCTGGTTTTAGATGCTGTGTGATAATGTAAGCCAATTCCCATTCCGCCCTCCCCATCTCATTCGCCTTATTGTTCTGCTATCCTCTCCCCCATCATAGAGGCAAAGTGCCTCCCGCTAAAGCGGAGCTACGTATTTAAATTACACTAGCAGTTTAAGAGCACACTGGGGAAATCGGCAAGAAGCAGAATGAGAGGGTGTGCGGATGAGAGAGATACTATATTAAAGCGCGAGAGAGTAAAAGAAAAAAAATGAAGGGCGGGAGAGAGAGATCCATGATAGTTTGACAGTTTCTTCCCTTCTGTTCAATCAGAGGCAGCGATGTGGAACTGTAGGGGGAACAAATAGCGTTTTACAACAAAGATGAAAAACAACTTGACTCTTCAATGATATTCCATAATTCAGAGCCTGGGGTCGAGCAAACACCATCAAATCATAACCTGCGCAAGTTAAATAGCTATATAAATATGGCAATGGAGGTTAAATAGGAGAATTGGCCATTTTCTCCCCACAGTGTGGACCGAAGAGTAAAAACTCTTTAGGGCTTGCTGGGAGGAGAAAGAAACAAGGGGAATTTAATGTGTTCTAATGTGACAAACACGCACAATAACTTCTGCTTGACCTGTACGGGCCGGAGGAAACCGACAATCCCAGAATGCATTTCTGTGCTTGAAAGTGGATGTGTTTTGATTTGCATGTAAACTGCAGACAAGGGACTTTTTCATTCCAGAGCAGGTGTACTTTCTAACGCTCGTGCACTTGTGCGCATACTCGCACACTTACCAGTACATGCACATAGGCGGTGTGACATGAAAAACGCAGCAGTGAACACAGCTGTTGTACGCAAAAACCTTTCCTTGAGGAGCCTAGCATGCAGTTATAAAGGGTGCAGATGGGTTTTACGGTCTTTACCGGAATCACATGGAACCTTTAAGTACTAACACCATTTCCAGTGACTTGATGGGATTAGAACACATTATTTGAATAATGGGACAATACAGCCTTCTTCGGGCTGTGGCAACAAATAATATAAGGTCAAAAGTATGTAGAGACCTGAACAACACATTCACTAGATGTTGGAACATGGATGGAGGGATTTGCTCTCATTCAGACACAAGAAGGTCAAGAGGTCAGGGTGATGCTAGAATGTAGATAAATTATTATTATTGTTTTGTTGTTGTTTTTTAAAAAAATTAAATGCTTTCAAAGAAAACATAACCAAAAAACTATGATTGCTTTAGGAAAAATTATTAAATGTTTAATTAATAAATTTTATTTTAAATTATTCACTATTTCTTAGAAAAAAAGAACAAATTAAACAATATTTGAAATATTTGATATATAAATAAGAAATGTATACATAAAATGTCACAGAGAGGATCCCTATAGACTGTCAAGGCTGTGTCTAGGTCAATAGATTTCTTATAATCAGGTAATAGAACAATTATGACAAGGCAAGGTGTAGGCAGGTTGAACAATGTCATGTTGTGCAACTTCCTAGAAACTTTTTAATGTGATATTCATGCTTTGATAATTCATTTTTTTTTTGCAATATTAGGATTAGGATCTAAGGTTACTTGTGAGTAAAATATGCATAATTTATTACTATTATTACAGTAATTACATGTAATGTGCAACAAGGACACCTCAAAATAAAATGTTACCCAAAATGCTTCATTACTTAATTGTTACAAGTCAAAAGAATAAAACAAAAATCTTAAAAATGGCATGCACATTTTAAACCATATGAAACCAATAAGAATACAAAGACATGTTTTAAGCTATTTTTTTCCCCTGTTTTTTAAACATTAACTCTCTTTTGACCCAAAATCATTGACCCAAGAGCATCACTGACATCAGGCATTGATTTGGCTCATTGTGGGTTCATTTAAAGCTACAGAGGTGTTGCAAATGGCACATGTTTTCAAATGTCATGTTTTCAGTGTTCAAATTCCATCAAACCCATATGATCCCTACCGTTAATACAGGAAATGTTTCCTGGCGAAAGGGGACAGATAAAGATATGTACGTTGAGTTTGATTATGTTTACCATGCCTGCGCTCCATGCAGCACTATATTATGTGTACCATGTGAAGCACTTTGTTTACTCTCAAGAGCATGTAGGAAGCAGCACAGTAGCACGAAACATAAAACGCAGCCCATAAAATCATATACATGGCATACAATATAACGTAATGGACATGTGGGATAGAAAAGTGAAATATATGTTGAGGGCAAGCTCTTGAATTGGTTGTTAGCGTGTGATCATCTAGGAGCTACAAGGGGTTTTTAGCATAGTGCTTTTATAAGACTCGGGAAGAGAAAAAGATGCGTGCACATGAGCACTACCATTAACACATACAGTACATACAAACGTGACTCGAGTCTTTGGCAGAACACACATGTCGACGTGTATATCGACAGGCAGACAAAACAGCATGTTCTTTCCTTTCATCTTTGTGAGGTAATTATAGAGAGATAATCTCATTCCTGGACCCCTTAGTTAGGGCCAATCTGGCCTCTTTTGGGAGCCAGAACTGAAAGGTCAAGAATGAGTTTTCGAAGAAAGGACGCTGTGAAAGCAACAGGCCTTACAATGGAGTTATTTGATGTGGTCAACTTGACAATTTATTCAATAGTCATTAATGTGCAGCACACCGCATGGGTACTTACAGAGCACTGGGGTTTATTTTTTGCTCTGTAAAGTTGATTAGTATAATTTTTGCTTTCACTGTTGCTGCACTTCAGAGTGTATTTGAATTGCATGTTTTTTCGCCCACACATCCAGTGTTTCTTTTCAAAAACAGCTGAGGGAAAATGAATGAAATGGGAAAGGAAAGAAATGAGAGTAGATGTAGAGTGGAATAGGCAGATACATGTAAAACTTCAGCTATTTATTTTTCTCTTCAGCAAGTATATCCATTCTACTTCACCTTTCAGATTCAGCCTTTCAGTCCATTATCTGTGTCCAAAGATGCAGAAAACGAAAGCTCACAGTTCTTTCACATCTTGCAGCCTTCAATTTATCTTTTTAAACCTTAAACATTCAACCATCAGTCTTTGCAGCTGAACGCCCCTATAATCAGTGGATAAGACTGAGGCGCTTAGACTATAAAGACATGCCATGTTCCACATACCAGAATCAGTGCGTTACTGCTTAGCCATCAAGCCAAGAAAATGAATACGTAGGAATACATAAGGGTTAGGAGAGATTTTAAAACAGCCAAACTATTATTAAGAATTTCCTGAACTCATTACAGTAAATGTTTTTAAAATGTATTGGTGAATTAAAATTTTTAAATTGAGGTTAGATACATCTTCTAAACTGGCTGAACTGAAGTGGAACTTACAGAAATGGACCATCAGCAGTTTTTATTCATTTCCAGCTTGTCGAAAGCGAGAGGCAAAATGGTTTACAGCCATATCTGGGCTTTGCCAAATTGGTTTTTAATAAAAGTTTTCAGAGCAAGTGAAGTGAAAGTGAAGCAAGAGAAGTTTGAGAAAGCAGAATCAGCTGCTTACTTCTATTGTCGACATGAAAAAGTTGATCCATTTCCTTATTTAATAGACATTCTTAGTATTGTTGTGAACAACACATTGATATAATTTTTTTTAATGGAAAAAACATAATTACATAAACACTGATAAAAACAAAATTATTTTCTGTTCTCTGAAACCATCAAGCCCTCTTGTTTTAATCTCTGCCTAGTCTTGTATAGCCAGACCTTTAAGGCAGGAACACACCAAGCCGATGCCAACCAACTAGTGGCAATGAAAGCCGACGGTGTTGTTGCCTCACTTCAGCAGACTGCAGCCTGACGGACGAAGGTTTGGAATACATGGCAGCTTTTTTTGGCCAAGGACCGCCCATGAGACAGTTAGCATGATCACAGTTAGTTTTGTTTCAGCACCATGTTTCGGGTGTGAAAATGTCCCCACAATAACAGACCGGTGTGTAAAACTCTGACGTGTTTTAAAGATTTTATGCCACAAACTTTAAATATTTCACACACTTTGAAAATATTGCCACAATGACTTATTCTTGCATGCCACGCCCCCTTTTCCCAATGAATACAGTCAAGTAATGGTCTACATTTTTATTTGAATATAATTCCACTCGGGAATATGTCACATTATGCAAATAACTTAAGAACTTCTTTAACCTAAGGAAGGTGCCTGCATTAACTCCGGCAATGCAATAGGCTTATTGAATATGGAAGCTCATCTCTGCATTACACTGAAAAAAGGTCAAATTGGTCCAAGTACATTTATCATTACACCAGAGGCATATAACCATCATTCAGCCTTTTCTGTGCAATAGTAACCCCTAAAGCTTCTTCAACAGAATCTCTTCCAAATGTCCAACATAAACAGTAACCACTAACAGATCTTTGCATTTATTAAAAAATGCATACAATGTGCTCTCCCAGTTCAGTCCTTTGATACTATAAGTTCACCCATCCGATTTCTGTTATTGCAATAAAAACAGTAGTCACAACCGCTTTAAGTAGTGTTCAATTTTAGATATTTAAGTCGATGAAACACAAGTTGTAATAAAGTGAAAAGTGTGTGATGTCATAAAAATCATAACATATGTAATTATATTTATTTATTAAAAATATTATTATTAATTATATTAATGAAAAAATGCTTAGAATGATGGTAACTGTGACTTAATATTTTAATTTTAAACTTCACCTCACAATTATCTTTTTTATTCTGAAGAGGAAACAGGATTCCATAAATCTACATGTTTATAATACAAATTAATTTGTGTGAAAGGGAGCAAAACAGAGATAATGTAAAACATACATATGGAAATGTACGCTTACATGCATACCTTTGTGCACACACATTTCACACATACATGGTTCTTAATAACGGCCATCTCATTTGGCAATAAATATTGCATTTGAATCTCACAGATGGAGGTCCCTTTGGAACCGTCATAGAGAGTGCAGAAGTCTGCTTTAGGGCATGATTCTTATTTCACACTTGCAGTGTATGAGTGTGTATATGCATGCTTTACAGGGAAAGGCCAAGTGACAGTGTGTGAATGATCTGTACATGTGTGTTCATGCACTCGCATATGTCTGCGTTACTTGTGTGAGAGCGTGTGACTGTAACAGATGAATCATGCTTGAGTGCTCAGGTGTATTTCAATTTGAGAACTAGAGCAGACTATTCAAGCAATGTGTGAATGTGCATACAGTATATATATATATATATATATATGTGTGTGTGTGTGTGTGTATGTGGTGATAATCCCTCTCTGTAATGTCATTCATAGGGTTTGTATGATCAGTTCAGGCACAAGTGGTAATACAGCCAGTGTGCTGGAAGAATTGTGTCTGTATGGGGAGGGAAGAAGAGGGTTCTGGGAAAATAGTGAGTAGACATTCAACGACTCATCAAGGATTATACACTCATACTCGCGCTTCTTTTGTTGCTGAGGCTTAAATTGAACTTGACTCACTGAATATGAGACATTGTGGCTCCAATTTTGCCTGCCTGTCAATGTTTTAATGAACCAACTAAAACTGTTTGCATTTTGTTTTATGATTTCACTGGAACAGAGAGACTGCGAGCTGTATGGAGGGCCAGATAACTAATATTTACTGCTGGTAAGGTCAAATGGAACTTTGGCAAGCAATAATAACACCCTTTCCCTTGTTAAGGCCTGTTTTGACCAAGACTATTCACTATAATGATAACTTTGTACTATAAAGTTTTAATAACTATTCTAACTCTGTGAGAATAGCAAAATACACATGGAGGAAATGAAAGGAATGAGGAAAGTTATAATCAGTTATTTTTCTGGCTGATGAATGATTTATAGCCAATAATAATCCATAAACTTTAAAGACAAAACCGAAGCAGCTGAACATACTGTAAATGCATCTGATCTGGGTTAGACTGTGTCAGACCAGATTCAACGGAGTAAAAATAATATTGATAGTTTATATGTACTGATTTTTGCAGCTTGCGAAAGTAGGAAAAGTTACTGTCCCTCAGCCTTCGCTAACTAAAATAACTTACTGAAACCACTGATTCAGTAAATGTGAGGAAAGATCACATAATCGCCGTTTTTTTTTGCCTAATCCTTAAAGCACACTAAACTCCAGCAGGTCTACAGATACAGATAAACTAGCGTTCCCATTAGGGCACACATTACACTTCAATGACAACAATTAACACCAAGCAAACTGCTTCGTGTGCAGATGCATGCATAACATGCACCCAATGGGAAAAAAAGCCCTCAGCGAAAGATGACATATGGCACGAGCAATTTCCCTCTCAATTTCAGCTCCAACTCCAACTGATGTTTTCATGTGCCAGAAAATAGCCGTTCCCCCTTTACTCCCCCCCTCTGAAAGTCATCTGCTCCGTGAGCAGTAAACACCATCGCGGCTTGTAGACCCAAATGAGAGCGTACAAATGATTTGTGGCACCATCGTCCCGCAAAAGCGCCGCAGAACGGAAGCGGGGAAGGAGAGGAGGAGGGGAAAGAGAAGAGAGGGAGGAGACGTGGAGGGGGAGATAATGTCACTTTCACCTTGTATTCCTCCGCCAGCCCATAATGCTCATTTTTTCCCATTTTCACAGCAAATTCGTTTCAGTAGCGTTGGCCAACCCCCCTCGCTCCAACTAGAGCAAATGAGAGAGAAATGAGAGAGCGAAGGCAAACGAGAGGAAGGGCGAGAGGGAGGGGTGCCATTGGGGGGTGAGTGGGCCGAATTTGCACAGTGACCTTTTTCTGATCCAATCTCACTGATGAATCCTAATGAAGGATTTAATAAAATCACACTTTACAATCTGTCTCTGCATCAAAGCGTGGAATCACATTCATATCAGACCGACTGCGTACACAAACCCGATGAAATAAATATCAGATCTAAACCTGTGTGTGTGTGTCTGTCGGCGGGTGGAGATGGGGGAAGCGGGTTGGGACGAGCCTCTGAAATTGGCCAGACTGAACAGGGAACGCCTGGGCCATTTGTTCCAGATGCGGTCTAAAATCACATCTCATCACTTTCATTTAGACCTTAATGAGTTAGCCGTCAACAACACGGCACACAATTCCACACCAACGTACACAGTTGAAGTTTGAAGGAAGGTTACTTCAGTAATAGTGACAAGGAAAAGTTTTTGAATGAAATATTTGTCAATTATTGTAACCAAATGGACTAAATAAGTCTATTTTTCAATGCAAATATTTGAGCATTTCATTATTTGTATAAACTACGCTGCTAAAAGTTTCCTTGATGGATAAAAAAAACCCCATCAAAACACGACTCATCAACAAAATAATTTGCTTATTTTTCAGCTACTATTTTGTATCCAGATGTTTTGGATTTGGTTTTACTTTAAGATGTCTTTTTTGGACTAACAGCTCCATTTGGTAAAGAAAGTGTTACACTTTATATTAAGCAGACAATAATTACTCTGATGTTACACAGCAGCTGCCAATAAGTTAAGCTTTACAAATAAATTGTGGCTGGTATCCAAAATGTTCCACTTTACATTAAGTGGACAGTTATTGAGGAGTAACTGGTAAGTACACTGGTATTACACTGGAGTGGGGCAACTCCTGCCACTTTATATACCCCACCCATTTCCATCCCTGGATTAAATTGTTGAAAAAAAAGTGTTGTTACCAATGTCCTGTTACACATTTGTATTTACACATACCATTCTGAGGTTTGTTACATGTGTGTATGTATTACAGCTGTAGATACTGTGTACCAATGTGTACTTACACTGTAGTTACATACTACGTACGCATCTAGTTACTATGTAAGTACACAGGTATTATTTTTGTGTCTCCTAGCACTTCAGCTTTATATCACTAATCCACAATATCATTATGTAACATCTTTATGTATATATGTATTGTAATATGATGTTTAAAATGCAAAATAATATTATCCAAAAAAATGTGTGTTCTGGCAAGAGACGACGATGTAGTCTTTGCAATGCTGACATCTGGTGGCCAAAGAACCTCACGGCACACTGTAAGAACAGACCGTGAATAGGGATTTTATGTGCTTTTCTGATAATTCATATAAAACACAAAAGCATAAAAGCTGTTAAACTGGCATTATGTTTCTACTTCCAAAATAGGTGGTGAGGTCACTGTATAGTGACCCCTAATATGTGTGCAATCTGGAAAGCAATCTGTGTGACCAGTACAGACTGTATGCCAGGACTCATTGATTCCATATAAAATATCCAATATGCAATTTCTCACTGCTTACAATTCAAATGACAATTACTCAGATTCATACAGGAGACAGCCTGATTGAGAGATATAGAAAGGGAGACAGATAATCTTTTGGCTTTATAATCTACATTGTAAATGTGTTCACATGGATGTGAGAGAATAACACACAAATCGTTGTGTAAATATGTGCGATACTCAGAGAGACGCCTGCACTCAGAGAATAAATGTGTGTGAATTAAAAGGATGTCTGACATTTTTAAAGTCTGTGAGCATTCGTGTGCACATTACAAATCCATCCATCCACACATACCATTTATCTATCTATCTATCTATCTATCTATCTATCTATCTATCTATCTATCTATCTATCTATCTATCTATCTATCTATCCTCATACCGCTCACCTATCAACAGTGTCATCCATCATCACACACTATAATCCATTCATCCATCTGACTGAACAGTATATCCATCCATCCATCCATCCTACTTGACTACTTGAGGTTAAGATGTGTCAGGCTCCACAGATATACAGAAGAGTATTATGTCTATCATGAAGGTCTGAACTCTGTTGTACACATGCAGTGAAAATGGAGGTTTATTCTGCATCTTTATTCTGAGAGCACTCAGCAGAATAAGTACTACATGCCTTTACAAACTGCACCTCAGAAGCCCTTTTTCCATGGTCCCATTAAAAATGGAGCACTCAGGAGAAGACAACAATGACTCAACTGAGGTTTTTCTTCAATACATGTCCAGCAGGTTCTATCTACACACTTTCTTTCTTCTTCCCATAACTGAAATATTTGCTAAAAGCTCTTCCAGGCCTTTTGTCCATCAGTACAATCCCAACCTCAGGCTGCTTCTGTAGTGACCTAAGCATAATGAATTATTCACTTCTCTTCTTTGTAATTAATGGTCTATGCTTTCAAGTGCAGCTCTAAATTGGTATGTTTTATGGGGTCCTGTAGAACTGTTGTGCAAATCAGTCTACCATCTCACTAAAGGCCATACACAGTGGTTTCTTCATGTGGAAAATCTAATTCATAAATGCCAAGTGGGAGCAGTTGCTAGGAAAATGTATTTTCTCCTACAAAAACATACTGTTACGGTGAGGTTTATATCACAGAAGAAAGAAACTGTCCAGATACAATTTACCAGTAAGTGTGATATACAGCATAAAACACTTCTATAAAAATAACCACAATAATATTTTTATTATTTAATTTAATAATATTTAATTTAATTTCAGTCTCATGAAATCTCATGAAAAAAAATTATATTTTATCACAAACATTTCAATATAATACAATTAATATAAAAAAAATGTTTTTTTTTAAAACCTTGCATGACCAGTTTTAAGTAGTCTACTGTAACACTACTTCTTCTTAATTAAAAGTATATATATTTTAAAATTACTGGCCCCAAATCTGAATATAGTATATTGCTCCCCCTCCCGCCACCATCACATTACTAAACTACGTTAATATGAGTATCAGTGGAAACTGTGTTTTTCATAAAAATGCACAACATCTCAATGTTCCGTAAATATACTTATTTTAATGCAAAAATGTTAAGTGTAAATGAATAATTATTAGGTGAGTTTTACCTTTCTCTGATACCTCAGCATCTTCCATGACAGTGCTAGGCTCTTTGGTTTGACCGTCTGCTCTTTGAGTCTGATTGGCCTCTGCATGCATCACTGGTCACTCTGCAGAAAGACATTAGGTCACTCATTTTTCAAAACAACCTGAAGGGGGAGTGATGTGTGTGTGCATGTGGTGTTTATTAGGGGTTTAGAGAGAAGTAGGCATCTCAGCGCTATAAAGAAGATTGCTGGATCAAAGCCCACTTAAGGCCTCTCATCTGACCCCTGCTGTTGTGCCTTCAAGCAAATAAATTGACCTTTTTGTGCACTGCACTGCAAGCTTCCTATAGCGACTCTATGTCCTTTTCCTCTTCTCTTTCACTTCACGTCAAGTTACAGCACAGTGTTTTCAACTAATATTTTCTCAGCACTTGGAGTGAATGAGAAAAGTGCACCTGGTACCTATTGTTTGCATTGATCTTTCCTCCACAGCAAGTATCAGCACACATTCTTTTCCTCTGTTTGTTCTGTTTGTCTCCACCTGGACTATCATGATTCACGCATGAAACACATTCTTCTATTCACTTCCTGGGACAGAAAACGTTGTCATAAAATCTCTCTAAGGCAATAATCCTTGCCTTCACACCCTGCCACATCTCACAAACTGGCCAAAACATGGCAAAACATAAAGCATGGGCATAGCGATGGCGTTGTTTTTTGCAGTCTACTGTATTGATATTTAGTTTTGATGTCTTTTTAACAAGTAAAACAATCATATTTTTGTAGTGAAGCATTAATAAATGAATATTTGAATATATATAAATGAATATAATAATGAATATTTTACATTATTACTGTAAATTCAACAACTTATCTAAAACGTTTGTAGAATTTTCCTAGAGAGAACAAAAATCCAAGCCTACCTTGACCGAAAGTTTTACAGCAGTTTACTTCCTTAAGAGATGGTCTAAAAATGATGAGTCGAGCTCAAGCTTTACTTTTATCAACAACTCTGATGTGATTCAGACTCTCTCAATAGTTTCTGAGGAACTGAGGCACCAAAGTGCACAGTGACAGCCAAAATAGGAAAAAGTTCTGCTTTTGAAAAAATAATAACTCTGTCTGGGTGGGTTTTGTTGGTACAGAAGTGAAGAAGAATAGAAAAAAAAGACACAATGCCATCCTTTTAGACAGATGAAGTAGTGCAAAAAAAGAAGAAGAAGCCGAAGAAGAAAATATGGCCCGAGGCTCCGAGCGTACTTCCCCTAATAATGTATAGTATCCCAATCCTCAAGCAAGTTCCAAATAGCTAAGTTTATTGTGTGTAAACTTTACTTAACAGCACCCTGTGATAAGTTAAACAAACATCTCATATCTTTCTCCATAGTCTAAACTTCAGTAATTATCTATTATCTAAGTTGTATTAGGGGTGTTATAATCACACTTTAATTGAGATTAAAGAGACATACAGTAGAATTAAACATCCTTTTACGCAAGAAAAAATGCATGTTTTTAAAACCTTTTTTCAGATCAGTCCCAGGTCAAACCATGTTTAAGTAAATAAACCCTGCCAAACAAGCCCAACTGCTTTGTCCCAGCCATAACACAAGAGGATTGTGATGACTCTTTGCTCAGTTAAAAGTAAAAAGTATGTAACTTCAGTTCAAAGTGACTTTAGCTGCAGCAGCCCATGGCCTCGGGCTGCACTGACACACAGAGGCTCAGTTCAGCACTGCCGGCCGTTACAGCTGCATGTCTTGTGACTTACTTTAAACAGCTTCTTTCCTATTATCAAACACTGTGGATTAACAAGAAAAATTTAACAAGACCAAAACTGCAAAGAGCAGCTGTGTAAAAAACCACAAGGCTAAAAGGAAAGTTAAAGTTCTGTTGAAGTCTAAATGTACAGTGCAGACTTTCTGACTCTCTCTTACATTGTGGTATCCAGCGAAAAATTGTTTAACAGCCATAATCAAAAGTAGCTTAGACAATAAAAAATATCTCTAACAAGAATCAAGTAATGCTTAATGAATATAAACTCTTACCTTCACTTGTAGCATGCCATCTGTTGTTGTCTGTTAAAAACAGTGAGGTTCTGGGACAAAGTAAAAGCCTTGCTGTGATTTCCCTATGCAAACACTGAGGGGAGTTCACCTGAAATTCAAATCAAATACATACAACAACCAATGTTTATTTATGTGATGTCCAATATAATTTGCATGTATTTGCATATTTTTGGCACATGCTTCCAGAGAAACTATGCAGTCTGCTTTCTCTTACCTTGCTATACTTACAGGTACTTCGCTCTGGTAAATGCTTAAGGACATTAAAATTCATTTGAATTGCTTTACAAAAGAATGTTACAAAAAGGCCTTTGCCACAGAAGAAAATTATGTTTCAACGTTATGGCAGTTGTCTTAGACTGACAATTAGTTTATTAGACAATTTAGTTTCTTAGTTTAGTGCAAATGTAGCAAAAGTTTCCAGTTGATGAAATGTGGAATATTCATAGTCAATGCTGAACTAAACATGGCCGTATAAAATAAAACAGCTTCTACTACTTAGGGCAACTGATACGACTTCATTTTGAGTGCCCAGTTTTACAACTATCAAAAAACAAAAAAAAGTCCAAAGTGACGTGTGG
>JAUYWG010000028.1:595863-616147 GCA_034779775.1 Enteromius afrohamiltoni
CATCCATCCTGGTCACATATTATTGTAGCACAGTTTCTGCTGTATACAAAAACAATTATGTGTTGGTCAATAGTATAAGTAGTTGAAATAATCAGAGCATGTCCAAACATCTCAGGGATCCCAAAATCACCTCAGACCCCAGAGGTTAAAGTGCCCCATTATGGACTTTTGAAAAGTCCCTTTCATGCAGTATGTAACACAGGTCTAAGTGAATGAAAACATCCTGCAAAGTTACGCATCTGAAAGTGCACCATGTATGAAGTTATTGTGTCTCAAAATAAATAGTTGACTCTGAATCATTGGAATTAAGTATTTTTCAAACGAATCCCAAGCCGTTTCACATTAACGTTAACATGAAACATTAGCATATTGCCTGCGCACTTGCTGGTCTGTTTGCATTGGTCTGAAAGAAAATGCAAATTCGTTTTTTGCCACTAGGTGGTGCTTTTGGAGAGTTAAAAATAGTGGTTTCCTTGGTAACGCTCTACACAAAGCAGCACTGCCCTTACAAACAAAAACTGAGACCAATTGAACCAATCCCCGCAGACAAGCATCACACAAAGGAGGAGTTTGAAAGCATTAGTTGTTGAACGAGTAGTTGAGCAAGTAAAAATAAATATGCTAATTACTATATATACTCCTAAAAATGTGTCTCACAATTATAGAGGTGGTCAGTTTTGGGCCTCAATAAAATCTTAATTGATTAAAATAAACAAAAGGAACAAACTTTCTCTAAAGGAATTAGCATAAATGTCCACTTACGTTTAACTCGCATACACTCATGGTGTTGTTGGCCCATGACTCAACGTTCAAACGCAGTTAGACTACTGTCTGATGATTTCTATCCAGGCTATGCCCCCGCTATCTTCAGACATGACTACTAAACCCGGCACACCAGCTCCATATTTCCGCTTTAATAATACATAAGCCCCTTAAAAGGGCCAGGAACGTGAGATTCTGTGGTGTATATCTTGTTCTGTGATCTACAAGCATAACTCACCTCAAACAGCAGTATCCTCGGAGTCTAAAAGGAGCATGAGATATTAAGCGCAACCTCTTCAAAAACACTTGAGCTAGTATTGATACACTGTCTCGTGTACTTCTTGCTAGTGTGTTTAATAATAATAATACAAAATCACAGTGTTTTCGCCAGCAATTCTGTGAACCGATATAACCTGATATTAACTTAAATGTGCCTCTGAATATATTTTCAAGATATGTCTCAGGCTAAAATGACCACTACTCTGCTAAAAGTGAACATCTACAAAAATATGTTAAAACATACATTTGTCGATGAAATAATGTGTCCTATGAATAATTTATATATTATTGGCTGATTTACTAACAGCTAACTAACTAAATATTTTGACATTTTTCACAAATGTTATTTGAAGTAGAAGTGTTACTTGCGTTTAATAAGCTTTATATAAAATTTACTTTGTAAACTTAACTTGATGCACACACTAAAAAGGGAATATCTGAGTTTGACCCAAAACGCAACTCGAAATGGGAATGCATTCTGTGTGCTCGTGTTTAGCTTGCCAATTATTAGCTGTTTGATGGAATTAGCCAGTTACTGTCAAACTGCTTGCAAAGTTTGTAATTAATGAAGATTATCTGATTAATTACTTTCTTAGAATAAAATGATTAATGATTTAACTTCCTAAAATTAAATTAAAATGAAAGTTTTTTTTTTTGCTTCTGTTTAGTCCCTTTATTCTTGATTTAAAATTTAATAAGTAATAAAAATGAATTTATTATAAAGGTGTCTGACACAATTTCAGTATATGTTCTTTTTTTTTTTTTTTAAACCGAAGACTGATATTTGCAAAGGTACATTAATTTCCCAGCAGTATAAGGTCACCATACACTCTGTGTTATTAGGTAAAAAAAGTAGGTGGTTAATGTAAATACCAAACAGCAATAACTGTGCTGAAATTCAAATATAACGCATATAAGGATTTAAAAATGTAATTTTTTTTCAAAGTTGGGAGATCATACTTCACCTGAGTGACTTTAACTTAAATTCAGTTCTGGCGGATTCTTTTTTTGAGAAGCAGAAGTGGTAGAAACCTTGCTGTATTTTTCAGTTTAAAGGCTAAAAGCCCATTATAAGAGGTAAAGACAGTCTAAACCAAGATCCACTTTTTGCTAGACTCAGTAAGGTCACATTTTGTAGGGGTTGAAATTAGATATTGCTATTTCTCTTCCAAAAATGACTCTCTTGAAGGTCAAAAATGTAACTTCGCAGCTTCTCTCCACTAAGCATCGCTTGTCATAGCATATAGCAACAATTTCATTGCAGTCCCACTTAATATGTGCATATCTTGAAAACCGGCACTAGAATATGTTATGAAAACATTTGTTCATCAGCTGAGGGGCTGGGAATAGAGATTTGAGCCTGAAAATACCAGACAAAGTTGAAAGTTATTTCATTTTATTTCTGCCTTTGCCTCAGTGTGTCTTTTTGGTTCACTTTATACATTTTGCCTTATTCTTTATTTATGAATATGTTGCAGCCTTTCTCCTCACAGTTTTGCTTTCTTGTGTAAAAATGTAGAAAAAAAATCTTGGACTGAAGAATGGTGTTGTGTTTAAAGTGCCCCTATTATGACTTTTCAAATATGATCGTTCATGCAGTGTGTCATGTAGCTGTATGTGAACATAAACTACCTGCAAATTTATGACGCTGACAGTGCACGATAAATAAAGATTTTGTCTATAAAAAAAAAAAAAATAACACCTCAGCAGTACAATCTCTTGTTATGTTTGCGTCATTTTACGGATTACTGCTTTTCCAATCTTTGAGTACAACGGCATATTCACCAAACACTTGGACTTAAAAGTCGGATCAGTGCCCAGTTTACATGGACCGGCTTGCTCCTCTGAACTTCTACCTGTAAGTATGATTAATAATTGATGATTGTATTTTCTAGCAATCATTCATAATATGTATTTGTGTACGTTATGTTGTGTAACAACTCTGCATGTGTCTTAGTAACCGGCTAACTTGCGTTTCTCTAGTTCTGTTGTTCAGCTGTGGGCCTAATGTGATTGATGCAGCTTGACTGTCTGTCTGTTTCATTAGTTTAAGTAATGGTAAACGATGTTTAACGCAGAGTTATGCATTATACAGTGCTGAAGTTCACAACGTTAAGGTGTGTGTGAGAATGTACTTGTTAGACTTCAAATATGTGTTTTTTCTACCTGGTCTCATGACATAAACAGAACTAGGTGCACTTTTTAGCGAGATACAAAATATGTACCAACCAGTACATATCGCTGCAGTTTTCAAAATAAATGAACACTAGAGGCAGTAAAACTCCTTTTCATGCAAATTTAAAGTACAGATATATACTTGAGAGGCTAGGAGCTCCGGTTCAACAAAATCGGTGTAAAAGAAATTTGAAAAAGCACGGTTGCATCAACAAATGCATTTTTTTATATCAGATTTGCATTTGTTAACACTATCGGGTAGGTTTAGGGTTGGATGTGGTGCAGGGCATATTTCCAACACGATAGAGCATTAACTTTTAGCAACAGTCCATGGATATTTCAATTCTGAACTGCCACAATACATACCAATATCAATGTAATAACAATTTGTCAGGGTTCACGTATTGAACCGGTGTTTTAGTGCCACTCAGTGGACATTTGCACAACATATACACAGAGATAAACATTTTTAAGAGACCAGGTTGGTTTTGTTAATAAACATGATGTCTGTTTGAAAATCTGCTTAACTTTTTTTTCAGAATTGTGAGCTCCAGGGTGTCAGCCACCTTTCAGCGCTCATGAACCCACAGAGAGCAGCCTTACCTCAGCCAGATCTTCTGGAATTTGCCACTGGCTCTGATGACTCTACACATGATTTGTTTCATAATTTGTTTTGGGTAAACCTAACAGGCCATCTTTGGTCTCATTAATGTTTTATTTGTTCATCAGTCTATTATTTATTATTCAGTTTTGGCTGAGGGCAAAATTGTGTTAAGTTATATTTCATGTAACTCAACTGTTGTATATCGGAGAGCTGGCATTGTACTTTTGACTGAACTGCCAAGCAAGTTTTATGATGGCTGTTGTTGTAGTTTATTAAATACTGTTACTGATATTTTATAATAGCATTTAATGATAGTATTTAGCACTGGGAAATGATGCCGATTAGGTGCCCCATTTTCTAATTAGAAACAGAGGCTTGGGCTCAGCTGTCAACTTGAGATTTGCATCCGTAGCAGAAGGAAGCAATTCTGAACAAAAGGGTGTTTTAAAGACCGTGTGTTGTTGTTTTTTATGCATTTACACACTTGTGTCGATGAACTGTTGTGTAAACATAACATCACACCCATAGCAAAAAATGAATCAATCGATCATAAAAATGTGTCATTATGTAAAACAAGAATAATTATACACATTTCAAATTAGCTAGCAATCTGTGAGCATGTGAACTCCCTTATACAAAAGGTCTGATTTCACTAAAGCACAATATTTTCTTGGGATCTGTTTGCGATTATGATTAGCCAGATTAAATATTGCTAAATAAACACGCAACCGACCAAACGCACACACACAAAAAACGTGAGGCTAACAATTACAAAAAAACAAGGAAATAATTGTCACTAATTATTTTAGCCCATTCACCCTAACTTAAAAATAAAGAGAGGAAGAGAAAAGGAAATGTGGCTACAAAAGATACAGAAAGTGTATGAATTATGACATTCTTAAAATATTCATTCATTTTGTCTCATTTATTGCTAAATGGGCAAAACTCTCGCCCTCCCTCCCTTTCTCTCACTCCCTGAATTAGCTTAGCCTTTTTAATTTTGCCCCCTGTTGATGGCAATTAGACCACTGAGACGCTCCAAAAAGCAAAGCAGGCATGTACACGCTCACACACACATCCTAAATGCGCCGTCACAGAGAGAGACAGGGCGAGAGAGAAAGCAGTAGGAATTACTGTACATTCTGGGTAGCCATTCCTCATCTAATTACAAGTGAGCACAATCATTTTCACATTTTACTCTTAAAAGGCTCTCCGCCACATGTAATTCACATCCATAATTGAGCCGATGGGTGCTAAGAGGAATGTGCCAAGAAGAAGAAAAAAAAAAAAAAAAAAAAGCTAAAGATGAAAGAGAAGGGGAGCAGGTATACTAAAAGAAAAGCAAGGATGGAGGGCAAAATAACGGGAGTTTAGGAAGAGAGCTGAATGGAGAATGAAAGGAAAGCTGATGTTTATTGGCAAATATTTCCCAGGGATTCCGACACTGGTCTTTGTGCAGAGAGCTGTCTTAATCAGACTCTGTTTGCTCTGCTATTGATTAATCTTGCCTAGACATCATATTATTGTTTACTTTCGGAGTCTCTCCAGACAAAGTGAAAGAACAACCTGGCATTCGTCTAAAGCAAACCCTCCCCCCTAACCCTAACTGTCACTCAAACTCTTCTCATTTCTTCCCCATTCCTATCTTTTCCAAAAATAAAGGAGTTATGAATCCATGGCTCTGTGCCCCTGTGGTTACTGTGAGTGACGCCCGTGACAGCTGCCTGTATGCGCCCCCTCTGAGCTCGGCATGCTGGGGGATGTAGGCTGTCAGGTCACATTATGAGCTCGCTGAGACGGCATCAGTAGGCACGTGGCGTGCGCATTTACAAAACACACACACCGAACAACATGGAAAACAAGAAGGTGCATTTATATACAGACACCAGAACACGCTCTTGAAAATAAAGTTTCTTTAGGTGCAGTCCCCTGCAGCAAAAACAACTATTCTCATCAATTCGGGCTATATAGGACTATTAAGTTTTCTAATATATTTCTTATAATAATAGAAATGCACTGATATTACATCATGAAGTTATTCAGCATCTTGGTTTTTGGTTCTTGGGTGCTTGTTGGGTTATTTGTTTATTTTAGGTTTGGGTTTTTTTAATAAATGAAAAAGCAAGCAAGCAAATTTATAAATGAATAAAAAAATTGTGTAAAACCCCAAATTATCTGCTATATGCTTTCAAAAACAACTGTCAAAATTATAATTGTCAAATTTTAAAATATTTATGATGCATATTATATATATAACTTTAATTTTAAGGAACTTCGTCGTTCTCTTCCCGAGATCCTTATACCACCGATATCAGTAAAGATGAAACTCATTCATATAAGACTGTTTGACTGTTTTGAAGTTTATTACCGTCTGTGCTCCGTTGTAGTCCTCCTATGTTGAAGTGAAAATAAACTCACCTTGTTTGATTACCTGTGTTCATCTCCTTGAACCAGCTGTGATACTTCACAGCGAACTGAATAGACTTTTCTGAATCGTCAGCACAGGTTTGTGTATATTACCATGGAATCAACCGCTAACGAATACACACGTATGCTTATCTAAAAGACAGAAACCCCCATGATCTCAATCGTTTCCAATCTCTGCGCTTTGATGCATTGGCTATAATGTCTTACGGGATTGTGAATACCCACCATAAAGTGTGGAAATGTGAGTTTCATTACCGCCATATAAAGCGTCAACCCCATTGGTCATGAACGTGTCTGAAGCGCAAAGGGGGCGGCTTTGGGCCCTACAGCATGTCTGTGTGAGGAAACCAGCACCGATGCAACAACTCCAAAAGCGCGATTGGATACAGCTCGGCTCCAATCGTGTGCTTTCAGACCACACGAAACAAGTTAATGTTCGCTTTTACTGTGTCAGAGCGGAGATGCCATTAAACCGAAGAGCAGGGAGAGACGTGTGATTTATCTAAGAGAGGGTGAAGTGATTTCTGTGGCAGAAATGTTTATACTTATTGAGGCAAAGCAGGTGCCACTGTCATTTCCCATCAAGGGATGGAAATGTAGAGAAAAGAACTAATTTAACATAAAGGTAGGTCTCATCTTTCAGACCGTGTGTGTAAGTGTCCTGCCAATATATTTGATGCAGAGATGTTATAAATAACTTGTGACTGTCACATATGCAGACGTTAATTCATACATAAATACATACTGTCACAGAGGCCCTTCAACACTCTATCTGAGAAACGCATAGCTCAAGACAGGTCGTTGTCTTACATTTTATGAATCACCATGAACCATGGTTTCAGCTAAAAATGTTCTTCTTTACTGCAGATGCATTGGAGTCTATAAAGAGAACGTTAACAGAGGCCAGAGATGGGACACACTGAGAGGAGATAACTGTCTTTAGATATGTTTAGATGGCATCTTACCTTTGTGTGTTGTCTATTTAAGGTAGTGTTTATGAAGGAAATGCTACATTGCTGCTGTTCTATAAGCGCCACCTACTGACAACGAGTGAAAATGCATTTTTATCAGCCAGTGTCAGTTGAATTTATTTAGTTTTGTCTTTTTTCAATTAAAATGCAGTGGTTGCCTTCAATTAAAAATTAGAAAATCTGTAATAAAGCAAATTGTATTTGTATTTAAAATGATTCACTTTTTTATTTATAACTTTTTTATGTTTTAAGTCTATACAGTTAATTATTTAAATAACCCTGATGCACTTCACACACGTCAAGTTGCTCTTCTGGACACAAAATGTTATTCGGAATGTAGAATTGTATGGCAAGAGATGTGAGGCTTGGTCTCGTTTATGTGCACACTACTTTGACTGTCTGCATCACGTAATGTTTTCTATTCTTTCGTTGTTTGTTCCATCCCCAAAATATAGAACTTTGAAGTTAATGCTTATAGGAATAGTTTAGCTCTATTCCAAAACCTAGTGTACTACCTAGATGAAGTTTCTATTTTGAAGCTAGCTAATTAATACATGTATTATTTGTGAGGACAGCAACCCCAAAATGCACTACAATTAAACCAATGAAGAAGAAAGTAGACAGGTGGGAAAAACGTAAACTAAAAATATATTTTACTCATTTAAAATAAACACTTGTCAACACTGCCCTGTGATTGTTATTAATAAAATAGCCTAGAGATACAAGATCGCTCGTTCTTTGCCTTCAAGTTGCGCACTTAAAATCATTAAAATGCATGGTTAGCCATTGATTATCCCTTATGGAGAACGGAGAATGTGACAAGTGGCCAGGTATGGTTTCCCATACTAGGAATTGGTGCTCTGCATTTAACCCGTCCAAGTGCACACACACAGCAGTGAGAAGTGATCAACCACACACACCGTGAACACACACCCGGAGCAGTGGGCAGCCCGGGGAGCAGTTGGGGGAACGGTGCCTTGCTCAAGGGTCTCACCTCAGTCGTGGTAATGAAGGTGGAGAGAGCGCACATCCACTGAAAAAAAATCTCTAGTAAAAATGGTAAAAAAAAACTAATTTCATGTTTTATGGGTTTAACTTAAATTTACAGTAAAATTCCATAACTGATATAATGTTGTACCAACCTATTAAAGTACTGAAATCCGTTTTGTACCTTTGAAATACGCACCAAATGCAAGTGGTGATGAGAACACAAGTAACTTCACCATAATGTCACTCATTAAACTGTAATATGCACTAAACATTAATTTAACATCATTACATGTAACATACAGTACAACCCTAATAAAGATAACTTAAAAAAGAAAAATTATTATTACTATTTGAAATGCAATGCAGTGAATTCTGGGAATGTCACTTTACGTTTTTTCCCTGTAAATTTTACAGGAATTTACATTATTTAAACATTTAACAGGTTTTTACCGTTACATATATATATATAAATATATATATATTTTTTTTTTAATAATTATTATTATTTATTCATTACCTTTCTACATGGACCCACATTTAGACAAATCGCTTTCCAGTGGTTTTCCAAAGTTTTTGTGTAACTGCACAAGCCTTCTACTAGTCAGGTGCACAACTTAACTATGCACAAATTAGCAATACATGCTTCTGAACAAATGCAGCACTCAGTCAAATACACCATGAGATGAATAATTGTATATAACCGAGAGTTACTAAACACTGCCAGTTTATAACCGTGAAATACTATGTCTTCATAATATCCTGTGTACTTCACTAATTATTCATTCAAAAATATATTAAACCTGGAAGAATTTAGCCATGTTATATTTTCATGCTTATTAAGGTTTATTGATAAATAATTGAATATATCTTCCCTCTCTCTCTCTCTTTTCTTACAATCACTTTCAAGTCTATGTGATAAACGAGTCAGGTCTATAGTAGTAAGCAATCATACAAGCAGTCATCCTGCATTACATAATATGTACAATCTATATCACAGACTACGATTTCTGAATAACCTACCCCAAACAGTTATAGTCATCATCCTGTTTGTGAATAGTCATTAATCCCTTACTGAAAGGCCCTATGAGAATTTATAATTCGATTTTTAATAAAATCATTGTTGTTGGGGTTCTTGGAATAGTAGATGTTTATTAGCATGCTGCCATATGGCCATAACCATCTATTAGTGGAGATAATTGATGTGGAAACTTTAAAAACCATTAAAGCCCAGTAAACACAAGCAAGACTGTGTTCAAATTCGTGTTCATATCCGCGCAATCTCTATCCAAGCTGGCTTTGATTAGTCAATTAAAGAGTTTGTTTGTCAGCCATGCAACGATTACTTTAGGAAATGGTGACCAATCAGAGGAGAGCAGATGATTCACTGACACTTCGCCAAACATAGGCCTCATAGCTGTTTCTATGGCAACGCAGAGCGGAGAAAAACCCTCATAGACTAATATGCGTCAGCTGCCATCCGAGGGTGTAAAACACGTACACAAATACGCTTGCAAAACACATATAGCAACGTGTGATCTGAAATGGGACTTGTAATGTAGGCATATTAACTTTGCAATCAACTGGGACACTGCAAATAAACAAATGCAAGATGTCAAGTGGCGCACTAAAAATAAAATACTGGACATTTAAGCACGTGAAATGAAATCATTTTAAACAAAAAAAATAATAAAATAAAAGTGTTGCATGAGAAAAGCTGAACACTTCCTGTCGAAACAGGCAAACGATGTAATTAATTCAATTAAATTGTTAAAAAAAAGCAGTTGATCAGAAAACAAGTCATTAATGTAAGCTTAATTACACCCACAAATAATTATACTTTGAGTACCATGCAATGTGTGAAAAGTGGTTAATATTGTATAAAATTATGACAGAGTGAATAATAAATAAGTAAAATTAAATAATGTGTTACTATTATTTAAAACCAATTAAATAACATTTTTCTAATACATATTATTACGATGTGATACAACAGAAGCATTCTATCTATCTGATAATAAAAGTGTGGAAGAGTCTGTGCTGCAGTGTAAAAGACTACACCTTGTAATAGAGCAAAATAATACACTGTCATAAGAGCGCGTGTGTGTGTGTGTGCATAAGGGAAGTTCAGACCTCTCTAATTCCTGCTGAATGAAATGTCAGAGCATAGCGGGGGGCTTTTTAACTCTCAGCGGTGGGGCTCTTGGTGTGGGGGCAGCAGGGGGGGGTAAAAGGGTCACAGTGTGTCTAGGGTTGGTGTAGGGCTCTTTGTTAGCCGGAGCTGGACTCCTGAAGTCAGTCAAAAGACCCGCGTGGGGGGTCCAGAGGCAGAGACCTGCGGAGATCAATATTCCTACAGGGGGTCTATCCTCTTATAGACCATTTCAATACATCACACACACACACGAGCTCACACAAACCCATGTAAAAGTAAATAATTTTTTCTATCTCTCACACACATTTTTTGACTGTTTATTTTAATGTGGTAAAAAAAAATCATCTATCAACAATTAATTTATTATATTCTTTTAATGGTTAAATCACTTTATATGAAAATAAAACATAAAATCAATAGAAATACAAGCCGTTTTTTTTTTTCGACTGCATTTTAAAATGATTAAATATTCGCTCTTATTTTTCGCTGACCATATCACAAATCTAAGTAATATATAATGCACTAAGAATAACTTAACAACAATATAAATACATGCTTTATAGATTTTCCCTAGTGCTAATAGTATCGTTTCTCATGTGAACAGCTGTGCGTAACTGAATATGCAGTGAAATGAATCACTCCATAAGGACCACGTCAATAAAGCTCAAAGATTCTTTGCGCTATAACAACTGTACACCTTGCGCACCAAGGGCATGCGCGAAATATTCAACGCACACGCATGCAGGCAAAATCAGCTGTGAAGCTGGAATCTTTCATTTCAAGCATTTAATTGGAAACACAGAGGCAGCACACACATTTATTAAATATTTCTCCTTCTCACACACACACCCTGGGGAGGTGCAATACAGCAAAACAGGGTTTTTTCAAGCTGTGTAACTGACCCCTCCATCTGGTACGAAACAGGCTGTTCGCGTCAGGCACCATTTCCCCTTCCTATTGTACACGAGCCCTGGGCTACTGTAGACTGTGTTATTGGACCATAAGCTTCTGGAGATGGATAATCTATAAAATAGCTCCCCGCTGGCCCCAAGTAACCCTCACACAAACACACACAGGTTACTCTTTACAGAGAGAGAGAATGACAGCAAAATGCAGTTTACACATCTTTTATGGATTTTTTTTTCCTACGGATATTATTGATATTTTTTAGGCTAATGCTGTTTTAAGAGAATCAATTCTCACTTAAAATGACTTATTATATATATAGAGTCTTTTATTAATATTGGGTGGCCTTAACTACTACGTACTTACATTTAAATGAATAAAATATCAATACAATAAGCGCACTGGACTTATTATTAGTATTGTATTGTAGTTCAAGCCACTTAATATAAAGTTGGACAAAAAATATATATATATATATATATATAAATAAATCGACTTGTTAGCTAAGCAGGCATTTAAAAGAAGCTTTTGCCCGCCATCATTTGCATCATTACATAAGTAAATGCTATAATTTATAAATTGTGTAAGTTAAATGAGAGAGTTCCACAAGGTAGATGGATAGATAGATATGTATAAAAAAAAAATTCCTAATGTTTATGAATGCATGTGTTTATCACAGGCAGAAAGCACCTGCATGGATTAGAGCATTTTCTCAAATCAGCTAATTACGACAGGCTTCTTCTGTTCTCTCCTGTAATTAAATCAAATGATCAGGCGAGACAACAGCTCTCCCCGAAATAAAGACCAGAAACAACAGCATCAGCAACAGATAAACACCTGTTACAGACTCACTCACTCAAACACACACACACACACACACACGTACACACTGACAAACAACAAAAGCAATCTATAAAACCAAAATGCACATTCACAACCACAGCGCTGCAAATGAGCGAACTAAAAGGAACAAAACTAAAGCACAGAACAAAATGTCTTCAGCAATAACTAGATGCATTGGAGTAGGTGGATCTTTTTTTTTTTTTTTCTCCATATGTTTTATTGAGGCTGCCACTGTCTCTCTCCTTTTCTTTTTCTCTCACCTCTGCTATTGTCCTTCCCTCTTTAATTTGCACCTGTCTGGGTATTCTGTCAGACCGGCCCTACGGGAACCCACAATTCTGTTCGGTAAAATATCCTACATTAGGTTCCTCTGGGGACAAAGAGAACAATCAGAAAAAAAGGGTAAAAAAATGAGGGTGAGATGGCGAGACAGAGAGAGAAAATTCACTCAAATTGAGCTCAGATACTCTCCACAGTCGTCATTCGCCCACACTGTAACTCTCTTGGGCACCGACTGCACTCCACCTAACCACAGTTCTCTTGGAGACAGAGTGGACACTTCACATCCGACAAGAGGACAAGACACAGCACAAGCCAGGGATGGGGGAGAAAGAGAGAGAAAAAAAAAAAATTTCTTGGTGATGAGATGCCTGGAAAATCTCGTGTGAGGGGAGTGTTTGAAACTAGAACTAGCTTATGAATAGCGTCTAACTAGCTCACAACATAACAACAGATACCGCCTAGCATGAAATACTTCACTCAATCACAGATATCTCCACTGGTTCAAAACCAGGAAGTCAGACTTGTCGTCAATACACAGAATGTCAGGACATGCGTCATTGTAACATATGGCTAACGATTAGCCACTTTGGCACATGGTGAAAAACAAATAGAAGGTCCCACTTTATATTAAGTGTCCCTGATACTAGTACTATATATATATTACAGATATTTCTGTAACTTCACACATGTAACACCCCTCAGAATGGTGTGTGTAAGTACAAATGTGTAACAGGACACCGGTAACAACAATATTCCAGCTGTAGATACTATGTAGCAATGTGTACTTGCACTGTGGTTACATACTAGATACACATCTAGTTACTATGCAAGTACACAGGTATTAGGGACACTTAATATAAAGTGGGACCCATCGAGAAAAATGTAGGCTATATTATATCTATGACTAACAGTTAGCTGCTAAGTATAGTCTGCAGCACGGCAACAAAGCGGCTAAGCATAAAATATTCAGTCAATCCCAAATATTTTCAGCCTATCAATAGAATTTTCAAACAAGACACTGAATGTGAGATTGCAGGCTACATTTTATCTACAGATGGCTAACAACTGACTGCTAAGTACAGTTTCCTGCACAGCTACAAAACTGGCCAAGCATGAAATATGAATTAAATCCCAAATATATTCACCGTATGAAGAGAATATTTGAAATTAGATGTTTAATTACGTTGAGATACGGAATTCGAAAACGCACGTCATTAGCCGTTTTCACAGTAATACCAGTGAATTGCCGTGAAACCTTAAATGCTAACTTTACCAGTAACTCCAAAAAATGTGCTGTTCACACATCTTATTTTCATAAATATTACGACATCACTGAACGGAAAAGAACTCTGCACCTCGTGGTGTTGTGTTTGTAAAAATGGAGGAGTATATGTGGCCAGTGTTTTGTTGATGGTTTCATTTTTGTGTCAAACGTTTACATTCATGCTGCTTCTTTTGGGCCAGAGGCATTATATTAGATGACTTCAAACTGAACTACACAGTGCTGTAGCATTGGAACCAATCAGGCGCAAACTATTTGTTCCATTTAACGAATAATCTTTAATACCGCTTTAGCCAGCCCAAGGGATAACTAAAACTGCGACTATGAGGGTTTGGGGACCCTTCCCCCCCAAAGGCAGATAACACCGCAGGAAGGCAAAACAGGCCTCTGATTCCATGACAACCGATTGATAACACTGGTTTCTTGCTTGAAGGAATGTGAACAAAGCAACTCTGACTGGTTCTCCCTGTTGAAAAGACAATTGACCTTTCCCTAAATTAGCAATTTGTTGTTAGTTAATGGTAATAACACAGCAACAAAAAATTACCTAGTACAACAATTTTCTTTCTTTCTTTCTTTAAAGGCGTCATACAAAGCCAATTTCCCACTAGCTAATATGATTCATTAGGGTCTTAATGGAAAGTTTGTACTATAGTTTGTTTTAAAATTTCTCAAAGATGTCAAAAACAGCTCTTGTGAAATCACTCTGTTCTGTGTACATCCCCTTTAAATCTTCATGAGCTCGCTGACAACCCCCACCGACTTTCGGAGGATCTTTTTCTAGCCGTTATTCCATTATTCAATTATTAGGAAAGGTGATTTGCAAAGATTCATTAAAAGACGCAGGGGGCGCATTTCCCTTCAGAGTCAAACGTAACGTTAATCTTCTGCGTCTTCAGTCACTCGGATGTCGGGGGTAAATGACTAGTGCTATGTTCATTAATACATTCAACAACAAAACACCTCAATCTCTTAGCAGTCTTGCTTGTCTCTGCGTCCCGGTCTGATGACGACTCACTCAGGGCGGGTCTGTGGTAAGACACCAGTTCAGTCTGTGTGACACGCTGTTGTCAATCAACTATTGTGGGAGTGGCCTCTGTCTGTGTGACGCCACATCTGCATGCATTTGAGAATGGCTTGATTTCAGAAACGTATTTTTATTAAATTAAAAGAAACTACCTGTGGATCTTTATCATTGTAGGGTGGTTGTGTACACACACTCCCAACACACATTTCAGTCCAAACAGCTTGTAAAAGTGCGTGTGGCACCGGATGACCCCTTTAAAGTAAGAGTATATTCCAATTTTAAAAAAAAGTCAGTACACTTAGCGTGCAACTACATCATGGTTCGTCATGACCAACCAACTGTCAAAAACATTTCTCAAAGCTGAAATGAAAAACAAAAATACATGCTTAAATAAGGAAAAATTCTTGCTAATTTAAGGAGATTCTCAAACCAATGTGTCAAAGCTGACGGTATACTACATATAGAAATACACATTATGGCTGCAAACAGCTAACAATTAGCAGCTAAGTACAGTTTGCTAATTGACACTGACATTGCTAATTGTATGCGTCAGTGACACACAAATCTTTGCTTGCATAAGGGAAATGTTTGAACCAACAAGTCAAATTTGACATCAAGATACTGAGTGTACACGTGCGCTTCATATTTGCCAGTAGCTAATTAGCTGCTAAGTACAATTTGCAACACTGGAACGAAAATGGCTTAGCATGAAATGCACCAGTCAGTCCCTTTTCCTCCATGCAAACCAAGAAGAAAATATGTGTTGAAGAAACAAGCAGAAATCTGTGAGAACAGCCCCATGTTGAGCCCTCCAAGGGTTCTGTGAGATTTCAGTCGAGTGGGAAAATCGTCTCCTGTCCATAGCAAACAGGTGCGGGTAGGAGGAAAAATTGAAACGTCTTGATTTTCACACTGCTAATTTCATTCAGATCAGCCAATCTCGCCACCCGAGCTTTTCGCCACTTCCCTCCGAACGTGCTAATTACGAACTCTCGCTGACGTGAGCAAGGTTTAAAGGCTAATTAGCATAAAATCCTACATGTTGTATTTTTACCTTCCTAATCAACACCCTCACACAGACATGTTTTTTTAGATGTGTGAGGGAGAAAGAAACAGAAAGAATGCTTTGACGCAATTAAAATGCGAACACAGAGTGGGGGCGACGAGAATTGTGAATATTGTTCTGAAATGTACCATTATAGTGGTGGATTCTTGCTTGCGTGCTTTCAGCAAAAAAAAAAAAAATGTCAGAGAACCAATCAAGCAACAAAATAAGGACGGTAACCACAAAAATGCTCGGAAATCATTTGAAACCCCCACTTATGGTTACCCAAGTATCAATTACAAACCAAAACTAGGACCTTGATGTGATTGCTGATATATGCCATTTTCAGTATCATGGCCTGAATTCCCAGACGATAAAATGGGTGGGCTGGGGGAGGCTGCCATATTGGGTGCCACCTGGTAGTGCCAGGGGGTTCTGGGTTATGCTATGGCCTGGCAGGGAGATCCACAGATGGGTCGAGCTTCAGGGTTAGTCAGGATAGCATGGAGAAAGGGTACTAAAGGAGGTCTGTGGTCTTGAGACATGCTTAGGGGTAGGTTGCGAGGCTGTGGATAAGGCACCATATGCTTCAGCTGACCTTTATCAATGTTAATGCATTAATTGTGGATTTGGTCAAGCTCTTACTCGCTTACCTGCTGGTTTTGGGTATGATTACATTATTATGAAATTAAGATAACCTTTAAAAAGGTACTTAAGGCATGGACTTATAGAGACTTCTGAAGTGGCTGTATCCAATAAACATAGGTGTGTTTATCAAACAGGTGCCACACATTAGAATTAAAACACTTACCTCGATTTCTGTGAATTTCAATCATTGCGCCTTTGACCGCCTGTCCATGTTCCAGAGTGAGTGATGTCACTGCATTAAAAGGTAGCTGTTCCGTTCTGGCAGAGTGTGCAAATTTTATGTAAAGTGTTGCAAGCAGGGTCCGGGGGCTCCGTTTTAAATCTGAAAGAGAATTTGGTAACACTTTATTTTTAAGGTGTCCTTGGTAAACGTTACATGTGCTTGCTATTATAATAACAAACAAAAAATTGCAGAAGCAACCCTAACCGTATAATAAGTATCAATAGTTTATTAATGTTACTTAGCAAGTACATGTTACATGTACTTAATATAGCAATACCAGAAATTATGCATAATTATGCAAGTAACTAATGCTAAAACCAAACCCTAACCTTTATATTAAGCATATTAGTATATTTACACGTGCACATATTTGTGTAATTATACATTAATAGTGTAACCTACTATTCCCCCGTAATATTTTCATAAAAATAAAAAGCATTATGAAAGGAAAGTATGTCATTCTAGTGCTGCCAAACGATTAATCGTGATCCACACCCAAAATAAAAGTTTTTGTTTACACGATAAGTATGCTGGGTAAATACACACACATGCATGTACATATTTCAGAACAATTATGTTTATATATTAAATGCATTTATTTGATAACATAAAATATATAATTATAAATACAGACATGTAAATAGATACATTTTTAAATATACAGTATGCTGTATGCGTGTGTAATTATATATACAGATATTTTCTTTCTTTTTTTTTGCTTATTAGCATGCACATTACTAGAATATTAGCCATTTATTAGTACTAATTAAGCACATATGAATACCTTATACTACCCTAATACTGCCCAATACCTAAACTTAACTACTGCACTATTTAGTTAATAATTTTTTAATTTTTTTGTGTGCGCATTATATAAATGCATTTATATTTTAGGAAGGTCCTGACATTTGGTGGTTCATGATATTTTAAAAGCACTGCCTTAACTTTCATTTCACTCATTGCTTTACCTCGCTATTTTGTTTTCCCCTGCCGGTTTCAATACTTAATTTTCCTTCAGTTAGTAAAGAGGTCTCTTTCTTTCCATCTGAGGAATTATTGTCAGAGACACATCGACAGCCATGTCCTAAAACCACCAAGATGGATTGTTATCCCTTTCCCGTCTGCACAACCACTCCCACCCACTCCCATCTTCTGCCTCCTGCATGCACGGATTATCCGGACCCCCATAACAGAGCCCATGACCCCTGAGGGACACATAATACACGATCCGGCTGTCCATCCACACAAACTGCCCATGACATCCAATTTTGACCTGCATCATCAAACAGCGGCACACATTCCCCCCCATCCCCGCAAGTTTCAAAGACAAGCTATATAAAGCGAAATCATACGTTAACAAGGAGGAAACCCATCAAAAAAAAAAAAAAACATCTGCCAGCTCTCTAGAGGTGCGCCTGTCATCGGTGTATAAAATGTAGAACGAGAAAGAGAGGTGCGCGCTATCATGTGTAGGTGGTTAACACTGATGTCTGAATACTTTGGCGGTCACAGGGGGCTGGAAAAGAGAAATGACTGAAGCTATTGCCAAGCCAATTAGCACGTCTGCATTTAAACAGAATGTGTTAGAACCACCCCCACTAATGATGTCATCGCTCTAGGGTCTCCACGGAGATTGGAACGCGGCCGACCCTGATAGAGCCAAATCTACGATCGTCACCATCTCACACACACTTACACATGCCATGTGCCATTACCCTGCGAGCACGTACCATCTGTGTACAGAGAAAAGCAGTGTACTTTACACACTTATTCGTCCTAATTCACAAAACAAACTCGGCTTTCACGAACGTTTTGCCAGCCAAGAGATTCGATTTCAAAAAGACGTCTCAATGTCCTCAAACTGTAAACTCCACGGCATTCTTTCTCCCTTTCATTTTTTTTCTCCCTCTTTCTCTCACACTTTTTAAGTCTCTTTAAAAAGTGTGTTGGATCATTCTGTAGTGGCCATATGGAGAGAGAGAGAGAGAGAGAGAGAGAGAGAGGAATCATTCTGAGATGAGTCTCTCCAGAGGCCCCAGATCTCTGAAAGGGCCCCAAACACTGTTCTGGGACCAGGATGCAGAACAGATCTCTCTGATAATGCCCCAGATGCTCTTATCAGATCGGTTTCACTGTGAAATGGTGCCAAGGAAAGAACCCTCAGAGCGTTCACACACTTTCACCGACGCAGGAACAGTAACCTGAAATCTAAGAACACTGCAACATACATAATATAAAGAAAACGTAGCGTAGGCTTATGAGAAAAAAATTAGTTTTTCATAAATGAAACATGCAAGTGGACAATAACAGCTTTTTTCACAAAACATGTTTACGGGTCAGATAACTACTTTTTAACCACTATGCATTAGTCAGCAGCCAATTATTGAATATCTGGCCATGAGTTGAAGCTGCTCTCAGCAATACAATATATGGTGTTAATATACAATTCGCCATACTTGAAACCTGGAATTTTAGTGATATGATGTATTTGGGGATTTTTATTGAGAGAAAACATGATGGATTGTTATGGGGTGTCTTTATAGCAATCTTCTACTTTATTTAAAGCAATAAACGTACATCTTTTCTGCTTGCAGTGCTTTCTGGACCAAACATGCTCCCTGTGATATAAAATCTCAATTAAGATGACCGAATACCCTAGCGAGTCCACACTCTGCGCCCGATGAGAGATGGTGCTGATGTTTCATTGCTTCAGGTCAAAGGTTAAAGGTGACTGACAAAACAACATTTATGAAAACTGAGGGTTGAGCCGTTACCACATCAGGAACACTAAACCGCAGCACAACATTTAAACCGTGACTCTTGGCTGAGCAATAGATGTGTAAATAACACTCTGTTACTCATGTGTTTATGTTTTTGTATTTTTGCTGTGGTGACAAGTTGCGGCAGGTGAACCGTTGCGTCTCAGGGTTGCTATGGCAAGGTTAAGGCTTTTTCCACGGTTACCATGGTGAGGTGGACATGACTGGACGTTTTGACCCATCTCTGAGTTCAATGAGCACTAGGGGCCATAACAGACACTCCAAAATATCATATGCTCCACAGAGCATAACATTCATAATCTGTGTGAATGTTAAAACAGCGGTGAAAGATGGTGACATGCAGATTTTTTTAAAGTTAAAATACTTTCTCCTAGCTCAGCATAACGCAAAGAGACAAATATAAGACATGTGCGGCACTTGAAAAGTGTTGATTATGTGGTAACATCAAAACATTGCTTTTTTTGTTGCATATTTTATTTGTTGTATAAAATATTACTACAAAAATGTAAATAATGAGTTTCATTCACACAAACATAGACCACTTTTATTTTAGCATGATTTATATTTTATAGTAATTTTAGTGGAAGTTTCAGTAACTTAGTATTTGGTAAAACTTGTTATTTATCAAGTTTTAATTTTTTTGTTTTTATTTATCCATCGATCGATTGATTGATTTATGTATCTAGTTTGTAATTTTAGTACCTAAATCTTTGAATCTTGTTCATTTAGCCTAATAATATACCATTTTATTTCAGCTTTCTTTCTATTAAAACATGACAAAAATAAAACAAACATAAAAAATAAAAAAATAATATATTTAATTTATTATATATTTTTTTTTTTATTTATTTCTGGTATTTTTGCTTGTTTCAAGCAAAAACTGCTTAT
>JAUYWG010000028.1:636395-662521 GCA_034779775.1 Enteromius afrohamiltoni
AAAATATTGACATTTGCCATCTCCACACCATTGCATTCAGTTTTTATTCACAATTTGTTTAGTGTCCCAACTTTTTTTAGTGATAATCGTCGAAAACACTAATATTAGCTCTATTTTGAAAAAGGAAATTCTTTGCAACAAATGCCTTTACTTTGGTCAATTTAATTAATAAAATATTAATTGCACAAACAATGCATGCAACACAAACGTTGTATAAAACTGAAGTTTATCAAACAGGACATTCACTCTTTTGACACTTGCTATTGGTGTTTTCCTCTTAATCCAAGAACCTATAGCAATAAAAAGACCTTGTTACCAAGACGACACCACGCAACAGGACAGAAAAGGAAAAGCAGGCAGCACGGATCAAGCTAAAGGTAGAAGTGCCTAAGGGCAGCTCAGAAACGTGTCAGATCTGTCAGAGACAGAGGTGCACTGAGAAAGGATGCAAGAAAGAGAACAAGGTAAACTTGATAAAGAGGTCGGGTGGCTGTCAGTGCAGTAAAAACTCAAATCTCACTTTTGGCATGTTTCACTGCCAATCTCACTGCTGTTTGTCTGTAAACAGCAGAAACAAAAGCAGCTATTAAGATAGGGAGGTGCCACACCTGTTCAGACGGCACACTTTCTGCAAAACATTTTTTAAAGCTTTATTCAAAGAGGATGTGATTTAAATGGGAAATGTGACGATCCTTATTTAGCAACTGTCTGTATAACCAATCAATTCATTTTATTTATATTTTTAATATATTGTTAAATATATTAGACTACACAACACATAATTATTATTCTTTTATGTAGTTTGCAGATTTTGTTCATGATTATTAGCATATTGTTTGCTGGCTGAAATACAGGAAATAATAATAATAATTAAAAATAATGATAATAAATATTACTATTATTAGAAGATTTGTGATAATAGCCAAAAGCAAAGATGATTAAAGTGTAGAGCATTATTCAAATAATTAAATGTATTTATGTATTCATGTAATTCAACATGCACATTAAAACCTGTAATATGTGACGTAAATTGGTTATGAATTACATGCGCTACACCACAACACATATACAAATGACTATTAGTGGCAGTAGTAGTAGTAACACTTTACAATAAGGTCTCATGTGCAAATTTAATATGTATATGTACATATACAGTAATTGCTGAACTTATATTAATGAATGCTGTATTAACTAATATAGCCAACTAATAAAAGTTAAAGTTACCTTATTATCTTCATTTATTTACATTGATGTATTTTATGCCTTTGGCAGATGCATTTTGTTCACTACATGCCATAATAATACTACTACAAATATTATGACCAGCAACAAGATGGAGTGCAATTTACATAACGAGGTAGTAATAATTTGTCTCTTTAAGACATTGCTACCCAAAAGGTTTGGATGTATGACACCTTGAACACCACCAGTCATAAGATAATCTTTAAGCTCTGCCACCACCCAACAGAGAGCAAGCTTCACTGTCATCACCCTCACACACCCTCAAAGGACTCCCTTTGGCACTTAGACGCATAAAACCACATGTCAGTGCCTACATAAACAACCCTCAGACAAAAAGCAGATAACGCCCATCCATCATCCACACTACCTACGACACGACTCAAACTCCATCAGCATTCGCAGACAGATGTGAGAGTCTGCAAACTTCCCGCACCTGCTGCTGCTAACCCAGGGAAAGCAACAGGCTACTCCGACACAAAGCACAGCGTTTCTGTTAACACTCACCGCACAGGAAACCTGGTTAATGTCCAGCACTGCCGTCATGTTTCATCCAGCGATCACAGAACAGACGCTTTCTCCTGGTTCCCTCTTCTCACTCTCCACAGAGAGAGAGGGGCGGTGGCAGGAGGTAAGGGAGGGGACAGCTGCGATTTACACAGACAAGACCCACCGCTTTGAACGCCCACCTATAAAAGCCTTTTTCCCTCTCAATAGAGCAAAGACGTTTGTAAAATGAGAGGATAAAAGAGGGATCCAGACGTATAAATGCCTGGAGAGTGCGTTTGAGAGAGAGGAGGGCACTCGAGCTGCTCTAATTGGATTTACAGGGTCAGGTGGAGGGGGTGGGGTGTGTAAATCTTGGCTACTCTTTCAAGAGTTGATAAGAATGATTATTGGCAAATGTAATTAATAGAGGTGGATAAATCCATCCAAAAGTGAATGCAACATGCAACATCCAAGTTGCTGTTACCATAGTGACAGGCATGGTCAACTCCATGTGGTGATGATACACGCATTAATATTCTTGTGGTTCAATAAAATGTGAAAGGAAAGGATATCTGAGGCACTGCTGTGGGAAATGCAATGGTCTGCCACAGTGTAGTTTAGTAATCCTAAGCTTAACCTCTTTTGATTTTCCTGTCCGGAGAGCGCAGCCTGGCTGTAGCGCTGGGGAACTGTGAGGAGGAAAAAACAAGCCGTGTTTTCAATTTAACCATGGCAAGACAAGATGATGAGGTGATGCTACACAGCTGAATAGCTCTGTTCTGCTATTGGATTGTGGATTAGTGTACAATAGCATTTCTGGCTTACATCCAGGACTTTTAGGAACAATATCGAATTTCAAACTGCAATCTATCTTCATTTTCAGTGTTCACATTTCAGTGTATTTTTTTGTTTTTTAAATGTACCTCCATAAATCCTATTTGAATAATCAGACCATAATCAGACATTTGGCTTGGCCAGAAAAAGCTGTCAAGTGAAAATAATCTTCAAACATAATGTGGCCAACAAGTTTTGTGTGCCATTTATAGGTGGCTAAATCTCCAAAAGTCTCCTGAATGACAAACATGCCTAATTTGTGTGTCTAAAATTAATAAGGACAGCTCATCTCTCAGATATAAAGCAGAAATTAATCAAAATCTACAGATATCTATGAAAGCCCAGTTTCTCTGCCACTGAATAAAATAACTTTTTAATCACCCAATGACAAGTTTTTTTCTCAGAACTGAGAGATAAACAGTTGCAATTACCATTCATTTTTTTTAATGCAGTGTTCAAATCGTGTTACTAACCCAGAAACTAGTGCTGTCTCTAGTGCTCATACTGTATGATTTGTAGGGTTGGGTGCCAAATCGATACTTTTAAAACGGTTCCAGCGCCTAAACGGTGCCTGAACCGATACTTTTAAAAAATCTAAATCAAAATGGTAACCCTTTTTAATAAGTCAAGTCACTTTTTATTTATATAGTGCTGTTATCAATACAGATTGTAGCAAAACACTGAACATTATCAAATAGAACAACAGAGTGATAGTAATGTATAATGACCAGATTAAACTTTATTTATCAAATGCAGAGATGGTCTCTGTAGTAAGACGACGACAATCACTGAAAATCAGGTGTCCCCAACTAAGGAAAGGAATAACTGCATACTTTGAATCATTAGTTAAGCATTAGTACACAGTCGGTTCATCCTTTATAAAGCATTGTTCCAACATTAATAGTCGTTAGTAAGCAGTTTATAAATACAGCCATAAATGCCTTGTTCTTGATTTATAATCATATTTATAACAAAGGAGATTTAAAGGCTCGTTATCTTCCAAAGAGAACAAATAAAAACAACACAGAGGGATAAAAACTATTCATTTCAAGATGCAAAAAAAATGTAAACTGTACAACTGTTCACTTGAATGAGTTATCATGAATTTGCATGAAAGGTTTAAAACGTCTATTCATAAAGTATCTGAAAAAGATCTACTCTTTGAACAATGCATTAAATGACATTAAATATAGACAAAATCAAGAATTAATAAATAAAATAATCTTAAATAACATATGACGCAATGTCATGTCTCAATCAAGTGAATGAATCCTCTTATTACAGGCATCCATTACTGACGCCCCACGCCCTGGCAAAAAATGTTCAATCGAGCATGCAGTTGACATATGCCTACGCGAGGGTTTGAAATGGGCTCGCGGGCTCCCGTTTCTTTGCATATAGATCCGTTTTCCTCTCGCGGAAATGATTTACTGCGCGCGCCAGCATTAGTGGTGCGCTCGCTAATTAATGCCATAGATGTATTGGGTCTGTTGTTCAGGCACGGCACCGAAATCCGCTTTTTGACGCGGTTCGGTACATAGCGGTTACTTAGCTACCAGTGCCATAATAGTACCGGTTAGCTACCCCTAACGATTTGTTGCCTGGAAATAGCATTGACAAAAACATTCAGTAACCAACTATACTGTGGATCACCTTAACACGGCACGAAAGCAAGTGAACTCCAGTCCTAAGTCAAAGAGAACATGCGTGCTATACTCTGATGACATCAACTGAAGGATCGGGACAGAGAGGAAGTTATCAAGCAGGGAATGATGGGTCACCGTGAGGATGACAGGACAGCGGAGCATTAAATGAGACGACGGAGAGAGTGTGCAGGGTGTAATCTCAGTCCCATCTCTTACACTCAACAATGAGGTCATCCTGGCTTCACTCCTAGTCATCTGTGTATAAACATACGCAACAACATCTAATACTGCGACAGAGCATTTAGACTGATCAGAGACAGAAACTCAACGTTAGATTTAGACATTGTCGATCTACAGACAAATACCACTGTCCTTAATATCTTCACTGTTAATTACAACCTGATGTGGAAACACTCGAGTGTTCAGAGCATCATACAAAAGAAAAGCTTCAGGCAAGGTTAACCTGACCTAGATCGCATCAGATTGTGCAGAAGTCGCAATTCAACAACGCAAGACAAATGCTTTGTTAAATGGGTCATCCTAGATAATTAGTGTCATGCAACAATGCTGATAGTAAAGAGATAAGAACAGAGATGAAGCCGTGTACGTCAACTCATGTTCTTTGCAAAAGCAAAACTCTGTGTGTGTGTGTGTGCGCGTGTAAATGTATTGTTTTTGTATTATTTTTAATTTACATTTTATTTGGTCTAAATTTAGTTTTTTCAGCAATCCTCTTACACATCTGCTTTTTACTTTGACATTATGATGTGATGTGAGGAAACCTGATGACTAATATGAAGCAAAAGAAAATTTCAGCATTATTTTGGAACATAAAAAATGGAATGCTTTCTGAATACACTGTAATTAATGATAGTAATTGGTCTTTAACAAAATTAAACCACCACAGTCAAGTATTCTTTTTATTTACATTTTGTTTCAGCTTACATTTTATTTTATTTGGCAGTCTGAAATCTTTTGGCAGTTTTTTTTTCTAGCAATCCTACACATCAGCTTTTCACTTTGACATTATGATGTACAAAGTGAAGACCGATGTGAAAAAACAATAATTTCAAGCATTTCAGCATAATTCTACATAAGAAAAAAAAATATATATATATCTGATGAAAATAGGACACCATCATTCTTTAGTAAATCAGAAAACCTTTGAACAGTCTAAATAAAATCTGACAAAAGCATGTGAACTGCTACTAATAAACCAACGGCAGAAAACAATAATAATTGTGCAGTTACTTAAGTGGCAGTAAGGTTCTTCCCTGATCTTATGCCTACCGTACATAAACCTACAAGCATAACCCAGAAACATGAGTTAACCCTTGACATTTCAGACGGTGTGAGCTTGTCCCAGGATGCACCTGAGGTTCTGATGGATGAGAGAGTGGGTGAAGGGGAACAAGGATTTCCCTGCGATTGTGATGTGTAAAGAAAGACCCCCGTGCATCGGCCCACGCGTCTACACCCCAACGCTGGAACACACCCCTGATCAGCGTAACTGTATGCAGGCATGTGTGCTTGAGAGCGGCCACATCAAGCAGCAGGTGTATCCTGCCACAGCAGCAGTTGAGGATGCTCCAAATCTGCTACGCTGTTAGAGATGAGAGAGGCAGAGCGTTTTGATCTCAGATATTAAAATGTCAGCTTTGTCTCTACACTGTCTGACAACTACGAAAAAAAAAAAAGGAATTCAATACACCTCATGACCCACAGAGCGCAGTGTTCATCTCTTACAGCTTCACAAGAATGCATATTGAGCCCAAGCATACTTGGAAACACAACGATTTGTTAAAATGAGTTAATGCAATAGTTATAACGAACAAAGATTATACAAACATAAACCACAGAAAACAAACACTTGACTGTGGCTGAAAGACTAACACAGGCCTGAGAGAAACTGACTGAACAAAATCAATGCCATACTAAAATATACAGTTCTTTATCATTGTATACGTAAATAAAATTAGATTTGGTAACACTTTATAATAAGGTTCATTAGTTAACACCATTAGTTATCATGAACCATACATCTTCAGCATGTATTAATCTTAGTTCATGCTAATTTCAGCATTTACTAATACATTTTTAAATTTGTTATATTAGTTAATGCACACAACGAATGATTGCATTTTTATGCCGTGTTCCATTTATGACGTGCTGACACAAATTCCAATGCTTTTCAGCGGTCGCTTTATCACATCCAGTGTAGACAGACTTGAGGCCCGGGTATACTATACTATACCGTGTTCCGTTCCGTCTCTCGCACAGCTGCATCCACACAGCTTTCAAAGCATACTCAATGGCAGACGAGCTCGACTTGAGTGGCACTCTTTCAGCATTCTTCTCGCGCATACACTGTTGTACACGGAGTTGACTTATACTTTGCTAAATATTTTGCCACAAACTAACAGGCAAGTAATTACACAGTGACACATTTCAAAAAAGCTGATTATAAAATGATTATAACATTTTTGGAATGTTTTGTTGAATAAAATACTATTCTTCCCAATATATTTTATCATTGAGGATTTCTTAAGTCTAAAACTCTTGTGAACCCAGTGTCTCGTGGGATAAGCGTCTCGTCACACCCCTACAAATTACACCTTATTGTGAAGTGTTACCATTTCTTGTGTGTGTGTGTGCATATGTATTACTCATACGAGTACTGTGTATTCTAGCAAGACGTGGATTTGGGCTAGTCCGTATAAGTAAAAGTATTAATAGAATATGAATATAGAAAAAATATTAAACTTTAAGAGATTTTAGGGCTGCTAAATCTTAATCGTGTAGCAATATAAAAACAAATCAGAAAGGATACAAAATAAAATAAAATAAAAAAATAAATTGCACTGTGTAAAGGAAAAGAATGAGCTGGATTTGACAAAACTTTGAACTTAGGTTTCATAATCGTTGGAAGCCAATGGTAATTGACCCAAAAAAAAAAAAAAAAAAAAAATTGTGCAACCCTAAAAGTAAAAATGTTATGATGAAAATTTACAAAACATAAAATCAAATCAAATAAAAGGACAAGTTATGTAGTGAAAAAGGCACAACGTGCACTCTATAATACTTTATATCACCAGCTTTGTGAATTACATAATTGTGGCTAGAGATTAACTCTGTACCATGTAAACGTGTTTGTGTGTTTACAAGCAACAGAGAGAGTAAAAATAAAACATTGCATACAGCTAATTTGATCGTAACGAGAGTAAATGGTCATCCCTTGTGTCGGTCTTTTTTCCGGCAGAGTGAGCGTCATGCCTGAATAAACACATCCTCTGCCCTGTGTGCCATCTGACCCAATGCCATACCCTCTCACTGTAACCAGCCAGACACCGAGAGAGAAAAACAAAACAAGCCTGCATAGTTAATAACACTGCCAGAAGACCAAACAGCATCATTTAGCTAAACTCATGTAATAAATACATCTCGAATATACAGAACCAACTCGAGTTTAACGACCATCAAACAATGTTTTTTGTTGTTGTTGTGAGAACAGCTTGAGTGTTATATGTATTTAGACTGCCCTCTTCAGGAGGAGCCCAACAGGTGTCAGCTTACATCATCCACACGCTGTTACCATAGCAACTGCTCAGCCTAATGACATTAGCATGCAGAGAACTATAAACAAAAAAATACAGTAATGTCATCAGGCATTATGGGGCTTCAATGAACCATTAAGGCTAGACTCCTCAGGCAGTTATTGAGTTTCTTTATTGAGCTCTAGTCCACTCGTATAATAGTTTCCTCTTTCTCCCTTTGCAGGAGTTCAGAGACGTTACATTATGTAAGAGTTCAAGTCCCCCTGTTGCATAGTTACCAGCTCTAGTAGAAATCCAATAGAAAGGAATGGGGGAAAAAAGACAAATATTAAACATAAAATCACTAGAGTTCATCACTCTGTTCTCTTGTTCATACTTCATTCGTACGACTACTAAATGTACTAAGTTCCTTTTAGGTGTGTGAACGTGTAGTGATGTCATTCTCGCCCGAGACGCAGATCCATTCAACCAGCTGACAAACCTGCAGACCGAGGATATATTTAAACCTGTGAGCACTGGTATGATCCTACATCCACACATTAAGATAAATTACTGTGTAATTTAAATGAGCTTCACTAAAGGGTACAGACCAAACCTACAGGCTACAGACAAACGAGCCTCTTTAATACTTCAGGAGCTGGAGACGTGAATTCTGAAACCAAACTGTTAGGGGCAATTACTACAGGTGTACAGGCTTCAAATAATTTTTACTTATATAATTTTATATTATATCTACACACACACTATAATATTTTAATGAAAACTTAATACATAAAATTAAATAAATATAAAAATGTTTTATAAGCAAAATATCAAGGAAAACAGTCAAAGTGACTGTAGACAGTAGAATCCTGAAAAAAAAAAAAAAAGTATCAAATGTTCCCAAAAAATAAATAAATAAATAAATAGATACATTTTTCACAACACAGCTGTTTCCAGCAACAATAAAAATAAAATTGATAAATGAGAATGATTTCTCAAGGATCACAGTGAAGACTGAAGTAATGGCTGATGAAAATGTAGCTTTGCATAACAGGAAAAATTACATTTCATATAATAATATATTACAATATTATTAGAAAACGTTGCTTTAAATTGTAATATTTTAAAAGTTTACTGTTTTCTCTATTTGAGCAAAAAATCTTGCTGATCTAAATAGTTTTTTAAATGGCAGTAAATAATGCCTGTTATTTATCAAGTTTTCTGGAATCTATGAGACAATGGAAAATTATATTAGTTAAATCTAAGCAACATGGCTTATGCCTGTGGTAAAAAGGGATCCTTGTCTTGAGAAATTCCTCATGTCTCTTAATAGGACTTGAAATTGGACTATAACTGTCCTATAACTGAGGATCAGATGTCAATCTGATCAGGTCTGAGACAAAGGAGAATGGAGAGGACACTGAATAATGAAGAGTTGGTGAGCAGCACTGAAAGAAATGTGCTGTGGTCTGGAAAAGACCGGATCACCTCGTACACTTGCAGAGCCTAAGGCAGGATAACAAACACAATTGACTGAAATGGGCCGTTAAATGTGCTGAATGCATACTACAAATGTCATATATAAATCACTGAATGACTGTTACTGGAGAAACACCAAAAAAAAAGGAAAAAGATTGGATAGAAAGTGGATAGAAATAATAGAGAATAAATGTGTGATAATTAGGGGTGGGCGATATGATGATTTTTGATCGTGAACAATACAAATTTCTCCACAATCTGCTTTTTAAGGAATATCGGAGTATCGTGCTATTTTATCTCCGTCTCAATATGCTGTTAACTCATTGGTAGGATTACACTCACCGCAATCTGCATTCACAAACATACATTATTTGCTTTCATTCACTGATTAAACATTTCATATGCGTGCTGTCCGGAAGTGCTTTTCCAGCGTGTACACCTGAAGCGCGCTCGCACTAAAATCCTGTCAAATAGCGCCTAATAACTGAACTAAGATATTTATCACATGTGTTTGTGGTAATACTGTCAAACACACAGCGTTAGACACAGTTGCTTGTGTCTAATATGAAAGTAAATAATCAAGAGAAAATCGTGCCAGTATATTAGATGCGTGCAGCTCTTAAAGGGACAGAACTAAACATGCGCCGCTTGTCATTAGTTCACTCAAAAATTATAATTGTGTCATTATTTACTCACTTACATGTTGTCCCAATTCTTTCTTGTGCTAAACACAAAATAAGATATTTTGAGCAACCAAACAGTAGCTGGTCCTCATTGAATTCAGCAGAAAAAAGTTTTATTCATATTATGTTTATTTGTAATGTGTATCTATTCCAATAACAAAGATAAAATGACAACAGTTTTTATCTTTGCTCATTTTGGTCTAAATATCTGCCCTTCTTTATTTTATACTTTGTTACCTTGAAAGGCTTTGTTTTTATAAAAAAGGCAAATTAGTTTGTCTCTACTGCTCAGACTACTTGCAAAATAGTGAAAACAATGACAAAGAATCATGATATAATCGTGATACACTGATCGTAATATGATATTTTTGTCATATTGCCCACCCCTACCTTTGTAATTTGCAAAATAGTCTTGCTCTTCAGCAACTAACACAGTTGTGTACACGACTTGCTCTCCTCCAGCTCAACTCACCACCCACAAACCCTCCCACACACCCACAGCACAACAAAGAGACAGCAGAGTGAATTTCACCGCTCAACAGTGAAGTACGGGTCAAGAATCTTTCACCATCACACAGCACTGGGACATAAACCAGCGGCACAGGAAGAGTAGATTAATGACTGCGGGTGAATGCTTCAGGAGGTCATATGCAGTAAACAAAGGCCTAATGACCACAAGAGACTCTTACCTGACAATCAAAGTCCTGGAAGTTCTGCCCATTCTGTGTGGAGAGAGAGAGAAAGAGATCAGACACAATGGCATTAAATCACAATTAATGATCAATTACAGAAAGAACAAATGAATGCGCTGTGAGATAATACATCTCAAGTTTGAGTGTAGACTTAACCAAAATTAATTATTTAAAATTTTGTATTTGTATTTTGTAATTCGCTGTAGTTTTTGTAACTGATCTTTGTATGTACAGACTAGTGCTGTCAAATGATTAATCATGCTTAATTGCATCCAAAATAAAGGTTACTTACAGAAAAAAAAACCTTTTATTTTGTATCAGATTAACTAGCATATTTAACTTTGGTTTGCACTTGTGACCTGAATAAATAATACTGTCACTTCCCTAATCTGAAATGTATTCTGGAGGACAGATTTTTAGTTATAAATGGGACCAAAGTTTCTATTTATTTCTGCTTAACTGAATGACACTGTTGATCAAGCAGTGGAGTGACCACCAGGAGGAGTCACGAAACCCACATGGTCTTTTAAAGGAAACATGTTTAAACATCTATGATAGAGCAGGTTTGTTTAGTTGGTAGTGTTGTAGTGGTTCAAAATCTAACCCTATAAAGCCAACTGTATGATTTCAATATGCATGTTAAAAACATAAATCCACATGGCTTCAGCAAGTAAAAAGCCTTTTATTTCCATTCTAAAAGTTTCCATTTTATATTGTTAGCAATCCTTCAATATTTCAAGAACATGTATTGGATTGAATGAACTTGGGTTTGAGAGGAATATTTATTTGTTTCTCCTGCACATAAAAACCTTCAGAACTATCAATGCATATTTTGGAAAAAAATAATTCACATTTGTAAAAAAAAAAGGAAGCATGCAATAAATAAGCTCTCATTCTTGCAGATTTTCTAACAGCTGCTCATTTCAGGCTCTGTTTGGTGCTGGTGATACCAGCGGCTGTAAGATTAGGACCTGATGACATTACACGTCTCTCTTTCACTGCTCCGGTACAGCTCGGTATCCAAGGGTACAAGAGCCTTGAAGAGCACGGGAGAGAACTGGAGTGGAGGGTTGAGATAGTTGAAGACAGAGAGGGGAAGCACTGGCGTTCACAATCAGACAAACGTGTGTGAACTCACCTTGTCTGTCAAGAGGGGTTTGATCTCAGTCAACTGCACATCCTGTAACTCATCCATCCTCAAACCTGACAGCTGCCCGTCACTGCAGAGAGAGAGACAGGGTAGATATGGATTAGCACATCATTACGGTCACCGCTGACTTATTGATTAACAGGGAACATGACTCAGCATGCCAAATGCTCATGAATACAGAATTACAGTAAACGGGCACACAGAGAGAAAAACAAAGACAGAGATTTGATGTTTAACATCCCGCCTAATAACCGCCACCAAACCCCCATTGTCCTTGTTAACCGAATTCAGATGAGCTCATGTTTCATTCATGGATTAACTCTCTGTGGCCATCATGAAGGTCAATGCATGCAACTGTTTCAGGAAGGGCATTGTGCAGGCTTATGTCACACTTATGATGGCGCTGGGTGGCTTACTGAAGCTTGTTGTTGCTGAAATAAAGGTTGTGTGTCCCCTGAGCTGTTCTCCATCCGGGATCAAATGTGTTACTGCATTTTAGGCCAGAACACATGCATGCAAATGCAGATATGAATGTTTGGCCAACATATTAAAAGCACAGAGTCCCTTTGGGCATACTTAAAGAGAGAGCAGCATTGGAAACTGATTTTACTGCTGTAATGTGACTCATTTCCTAGTACAACAGGATTTTCAAGGAACCAAAAAAAAAGATGCTGAGTATCCACTGTAAATTACCTGGATCAAGAAAAGTGGGTGAATCTAACTAGAATGGGCCATCGCAGCTCATATATTGCATATTAGGGTTGAGAATTAGGGCTTGGCGATATGGCTGAAAACTGTATCATGATATCAGTGTTTCATCTGTCGATATTTTTATGACCCATTTAAAATAAGGACCAGGAGAAAAATATAGATAGATAGATGATGCCATTGTCCATTGCCGATGGCCGATAGATATCACAATGCTGAGCCGGCTTCGCGATCCTCCTCAGCAGCAGCAGCAAGCTCACGAAAAACACACTTAATCTATGGCGGCAAATCTATGCCGTTAATAAGAGAGAGCACCACTGATGCTGGCGAGCGTGGTAAATCATTTCCGCGAGAGGAAAACAGATGTACATGCGAAGAAACGGGTTTAAAATAAGGACCAGGAGAAAAATATATTACATTTCAACATTTTTATTTTAAACTTGACCTTCCTCTGATCATAATCCCATCAGTTATTAAGAGTTCATGGTATTACCAGTCTAGGCATAATTGTCCACTTGACCTGGCATGCATGATGATGACGGTCTTGCATAATTTGCAGACGACATTGGTCTGGCTATGGTCAGACTTCTAATATCCAAAAAACTGCTATACTTGCGAACTGACTTTACCTCTTTTGTTTACAATTTCCTTGCTCGCTGCGATTTTCTAATTATGAAGAGGAATCCTGCGACAACGATATGGCGCAACCAAACTGATACTGTTACATGATTGGCTGTTAGCATATCACTCCCAACGTTGCTAGGATACCAGAGGGCGAGTGCCTTTGTTAATGCAACCAAACTAGCTTCGCAACTGGTTTTCTTCCGACAAAGAAATGAAAAATGTAACGTTTTATCCAACACATATTTTATTGATATCGATCACGTGTCTACCGCCCAGCCCTATTGAGAATACAATGCCGTAGACATTTTGAAAGGCAACAGCACACTTACATAGTTCTGTTCAATCGCACAACATTGATACCAAATGTTGCTTGAGCAGCAAATCATCACATTTGAATGATTTCTGAAAGATCATGTGATACTAAAGACTGACGATGTTGAAAATTCACCTTTACATCGCAGGAATAAGCTACATTTTAAAATACAGTACATTCAAATATAAAACAGTTGTTTTATGCTGTAGCATATTTCACAATGTGAATGTTTTTACTGTATTTTTAACCAAAATAAACAATTCCTGTGAAGCATAAAATCAAACAAAAACATTAAAATCAACCAAAGTCAAATCTTTGGGGATGTGGAGTTTTTTTCTGTCGTTTTAGATCTGAAACCATCCAATCACCTTCTCTTCTCTGTTCTGTACATCTTGTACTACAGTATCCAGGAGTCTGCTTCTCCGTTTAAAGGCTCTGGCCACCTGAGATGACTTGCCATTCAGTTAAATCTCTCTAATGGCCTAAATCACAAGCATGCCAGGTCACGTGGACTCATTTTTCTTACAATAAGTTCCCCTGGACCTTGACTGACATTCTGTGATCATTCGGTGGTGAGGATGCAAGAGGAGATGAAAAAAAGGATGTAAAGTAAATGCCGGGCTGCATCTGGCGTCTGCGGGAGGGCCGACAAGTGTTGACAAGGTCACAGTCACAGACAGAAGGCTATGTGTGTGTGTTAGATGGATTAGTGGAGTTACTCTGAGGGAAAATGTCAATCTGTCACAGTGTGTAGGGTTAGTGATCTGTCAAAAGACAAGAGAGACAGCCTTATGCTTATAAGTTTCTAAAATGTGTGTTTCTTGTAATCCCAGGCTTGATGTTCTTCAGTGCTTTACCATTATGGCTTTCTGAGAACAGGATGAACGCATCTAGCATCTTCTCCTGAATCAATGGAGACAGAGTGTACTATTTTAGGAAGAGAGCTGCCAGATGAGCTTCTTAAAGAACAATCAGAGCACTCGCTGAAATGTAACAATGTGTTTGTTCAAGAAAACATGCCAATAGTATTGATTTCTTTAATATAAATGTGCTGGATATAAAGATTTCTGCCAGGGCTGGTCGGACTGATGATGTATACATTTGATATGCTATTTTGTGTCATAGTTACTGATGCGAGTTACTGTGTGATGTGTCATCCATGACAATTTCATAACTAAATTTAACTATGCTTGATCTAACTTTGAGTAGGGCAGCCAATCAAAACCATGTCTTGCTGTCATTGCTTAATGCAGCTTATTTTAATGCCGTTCAAGACCCCAAAACGACATACAAGGTCATTTTACCCGTGAGTTTCATAAGTTAAAGGAAAAGTACATCCAAAAAACATTAATTGCATCATTAATTACTCACCCTCATGTCGTTCCGAAGACCTTTGCTTCATCTTCTGACCACAAATTTAAATATTTTCAATGAAATCTGAGAGCTTGCTGACCCTGGATATACAGCAAAACTACTACAATGTTCAAGACCCAGAAAGGTAGTGAGGACATTGTTGAAATAGTCAATGTGACATCAGTGGTTCAATCTTACTTTTGTGATGTCCTAACTACCTTTTAAGGCCTTGATTATGGTAGCTCTGCTGCAGTCTATGCAGGCTCAGAATACTCAGAAGATGAATAAAGGTCTTTCAGGTTTAGACATGGGGTTGAGTATTGAGTCACTTTCATTTTTGGGTAAACTATGCCTACAAGCAATTTCAGAAGCCATTTTCCCAGAATAAGCAAAATAGCGAATGTCACACTGCTCAATAACAGTACTTGTTTTTTTTTTTTTTTGGTCAAACAAAATTTCCAAATGAAACAAATTGTAGCAGTGCTTCAATAAATCCACTTTTTGAAAAAACTAAATGATTGATTCAATGACCAAATGGATCAGCAACTTACACCGTGCATCTTTATCCAGCAGTACAGAGACAGCAACTGTGCTGGACACATAAGTCAGAGAGGTTATGAAAATCTTGCCACAGTGTGACTACTACTAAACCTGTACGTTTTAAATGGGTGCACATGCAACTTCACTTCATCTATTTTATTCCAGCTAATTTGGATTCACTTGCTGAAGTTGTGCTTTCCAGCAAAATAATACTTATTATGTTCTACAGGCTGTGTGTGAAACGCTAATTACAGGCCGTTGGTGAATGTGTGTGGGTTCAGGTTCAGGAAAATATCTGCTTGCCTCTTTGAATATATCACGTAATCAGCGAAAAGAAAAAATATCCTTTCTCTCTTCTCTTTCATTGAAGAGTCTTCCAGTCCTCCATTCCAACTGTAATTTACTCTTGTATTAATTAGTATGACGTTATAGGATTGTGAAGCAGAGAGATAATTGCAGTTTTGAGAGTAGCTTCAAAGAGACAGTGGGTAGATCATATAAAAGAGGAGGAAAAAACGTAATGATAGTTGAGAGAAATCATGAAGCCAAATGTTCGGAGGCTCTCTGGTTTAATTTTAAATGTTGTCCAATGAGCGACATGAACTAAAAGGTCATTGGCCCCAATTATCAGCGTTGTGAACTATTATGTTAAAACGACACATAATTATCACTTCGCGAAACCTCTATTATGACCAAAGCGCTGGCCTCTTTCCATCTTCAATCTCAGTCTAGTCTGAAGTCTATTTGTGCTTGAGATGGAAACAGCACAACTTCATTCAACCAGTGAGTTGAGATTCACATCATGTCATATACAGTCAGTGTGCTGGGATTCTGCCCTGATGCCACAAGGTTTGGAAGAGATGGAGAGACTAAAACACCAAGCCCCGCCCCACGACTGACAAAAACAACAGTGTTCGCGCGCAGGTGAAAGAGTATTGAGTGCAGGTATGATCATGCGGATGACATATCAAGTGTGCGAGGGTTTGAAATGAGCTTGCGGGCCCCGTTTCTTCGCATGTACATCTGTTTTCCGCGCTCGCCAGCATCAGTGGTGTGCTCACTTATTAAATGGCATAGATTTGCCGCCATAGATTAAGTGTGTTTTTGCGAGCTGGTTGCTGCGGCGGGGCAGAGGATCGCAATGCCGGCTCAGCATCATGATGTCTATCGGCCATCAGCGATGGACGATGGCATCGTCTATCGACCCAACCCTACCAACCACAAATGTGTTCTCTGATACAATCTTTGTAAGTTCAGAAACTAATTAGTCCATGGAAACAGGTTCAACAGACTCCGTGGCCGATTGGATTTTTTGGTGTTTTTTTGCATTACATGAAGTAGCCGTGGCTGTTAATTTTCCCGTTATATTAGTGGTTGATCTCTTGGTTGGCGGAGCTGAACAGTGAACTTGCTTTTGTTCAGAGTTGCTCAGTTCAATGTGCGATGGTTTAAGTAACTATTACTGTGATTGTTGATCTTATATGTCGTATAGATTATGAAAATTAAATGATGGATCGAGAGCCCCCATTCTCTAGCTGCTCACTCCTCCTCTGCTCTACCAGAAGTCTAAACCAAGTTGTTTCTAATGCATTTAAATAATTAGACACGCTACAACACAGAATTTTGTAACAATAAAACATAGTGAAAGAAAATAAATATTCGCTTATGAAAACTGAAAGATTTCTTAAAAAGTGTATCACAACCTAATATTATGCTTATGTTCACCTATAGCCTACAAAAAGGCCCTTTATCTGGTTTGTTTCATTTCATTTAATGTTCAACAGGTTGGTTTGTCACTTTCTTGAGTATAATTATATAAATATAATGTTATATATATAAATATAAAATGTTGTGTGAAAAAAGGTGTTTGTTTCAGCCGCATTGTGTGCACATGATCAGGATGGTACCACCTCAGCCTCATTTTGAGCCAAATTTTAATCAAAAATACAGTAAGAGACAAGCAAAATGTGCAGAGTAGTAGGAACAGGAACAGGATTTACATAATCTGGCAAAATTACTGTTGCAATATATACAGCACAGAGAAATTTCTACGAAAAAAAGCATCGCAAAAATATTGAAATAGGAAAAACATAGGCATCCAGAATAGCTTCTGTCTCGACTACAAACTCAAGCTATTGGTTGACATGTCAGACCACTCTTCGTCTTTCCAAATTATCTAAATCTAAGTGCCTGGAGCTGGTGATTTAATCTCCCAACATCCCAGACAGAACCGACCTGCTTTAGCAACTACATCGTTACTATGACTACGGATGTTCGTCATCAACAAGCGAGTAGAGGTTATTCATGGGCAGAATCACGGGGCAGTTTCATAAGCACAAATGGGAAGCTTTAAAATATGGAAAAACCTAAAGATCAAGGAAGCATCCATTTCAAGCAAATGCAAACTAAGCATTAAAGTTTGCTGGCTTGATTATTAGAAGTATTCACAGAAGACAAACGAACAAAAGAATAAGTCGACCCATATCCTATAGTATGATGCTGAGAAATGCAAACAAAGCCTGATTGATGCATTCAAATAAACTAAAGCAAAGAAAATACACTAATCAACAGCGTACGTATTAGCTGCACTAATCTGGCTGCCCTCTAATCGGCTCACAGGGAAACGGAAATCTCACCCTTCAACAGCGGATTTGAGTTGATGGGAGTTTAACATGCTTTGGGTTCTTACACAAGATTTGAATTGAAATGGACCTGATTCAATTTCAAATTGAGTCAGCTCAATCAGAAAGTAAGCTATCTTCACCCACTCACTGCAGATCAGGAAAGGATGGTTTACCCAAAATTGTGATTATTTTCCTCTCTCATGCAGTTTAAAATATGACTGACTTCCTTTAGAATTTACCTTAAACCCATACACTAAACAACCACAGCAGAATATTCTTCAAATTAAACGTAACGAAAAATATCTCATAATAATAAAAAATTAAATAACCTCCCACCTTCTGAAAGAAACAAGATAGAGAGACAACAGGTTTTTATTTTTGGGGGGGAATTGAGAATTTCCGTCTCTTTATAAACACTCAACCTAAACTGTTTTTCATGTATGGCCACAAAGGCTCGAGTAGAGAAACTACTAGTTTCAAGAAAAAATTGGTTTGAACATCTGCCTTTTTCTCAAGTCCATGTCCATCAGCTCTGCCCACTTGATTATTAGCATGCTCAAGTCCACCCATTTGCCATCACCACAACCAGCTAATAATTCATCATGAGGAGAGCGGATTGCAGTAATTACTCCATCCTTCTCCCAAAGTATCTAAGTATACCAACATTATTATCATTATGGCCATCACTGTGAACCATCATAGTAAAATTACCACCACCACATTTCTCAGCTGGCAGACCGAAAGCCACATCAACACTACATCTTCATCAGAAAAAATGTGAACCGTGTATTAAAAAAAAAAAATAGACTTGACATTACTCTTGTTCTGCTGAAGGCTTAACGTCCTTTCAGATGCTTTCATAACATCAGAGTGAGCTTCTTTGGAGAAAGCACACAAACCCAATTGTCCTGAACATCACATGTGCTTTATATTAAGTGCTTAACTAACTTTAGAATTTAAAGCAGCTTGTGTGCCATTAAAGCATTTTAAACCCGTTTGCTCCTTTGTATTGCTCACATCTCACATCTTATGATAGTGTATTTATTTGTAAGTGTTTGGAACTAATGCAAGTGTGTCCTTATTGCACTAAAGGAATGTGAAACAGTTGCAGGCGGTTCGCAGCAGTATTGCCAGACTACTTTTAAAGAAATATTTCACCCAAAAATTAAAATGAAAATTACTGAATATTTTAGTCACCCCCAAGCCATCCTGGGTGTATATTAGGGGTGGGCAATATGAGCTACAATTCATATCACTAGATCTTCCACTGTCCAGATTTATATCGATATTATATCATGATATGAGAAAAAAATAATAATAATTGAATCACATTTTAAAAACCCATCTGATTTCGCGACAAAAGGCAAAAAATAAAATGGTCTGACTTTAGAGGTGTGAAATTATGCTACATAAAACACCTGTGCAAAAGAAAAACAGCAAATGGAAGTCCTGTGTTGATGCCCATTTACAGACTTGGATGGATATCAACCAAAATATATGTAAAAATCATCTGGTTCTGATATATATTTGCTCAAGCGGAGCATCCTTCTCTGATGACGCAGTAATAGCCGCCACATAGACATGTTTATATATCTATGAATATATCTATGTTTATATATCTATAACCATTTTTATTTTTAAATGGAAATCCATTTCAATAATTTCTTCAGTTTTTTTTTTTTTTTTTAAGTTCAGAAAGATGAGAGTGTCCACATTTTCTTCAGACAGCAAACAGACCGATCGTGTTTTCAACACATGGCCGCTGTTGTGCTTCAGCTAAAGGAGGACACAATCTTTCTGTTCTTTGCTAGGAGGGCTCAATAACATTTAGCATGTTCTTAAAATCCGCAGCTATAAATGTACCGATCGCTGTTACCAAATTACACCCCCTAATACTAACCTATACGGCTTCAGGTGGTTATCATATGCCATCATTTTTATTTTTGGGTGAACTATTCCTTTAAAGACAGAGCTAGGCTACAACTTCTTCCTTAAATAAAAATAAATAAATAAAAATAAATTCCAAAAAGTAATTTTGTGTACCGTTACAACCCTACCATGCACATGCTCAAATAATATTCAGGAACAAACTGCATCTCTGGAAAGAAATAAAACAAAGAAATTGCACAAAGAAAACAATCCACTTTGTTTACAGTGTGTGCACTGCCATAAACTCAGTAATACAGTGGCAATCCAGGTAAAAGGGGCAGAGTGTCAGCCAAGAAATCAATTAACCAGAGTGTGTGCGCCAGGCCATAGAGACGTCCCAGCATCCACACCGCATGCAGCACTGGAGACACACAGAGAAAGCACAGAACTGGCAGAGAGAAGCCCACTGCGTGGCAGGAATTAACCGGCAAGGTTCAATACTCCTGCTGGCCTAAATTTATGACTGTAAAACTTCTTAAAAAGCTGTCAACTTCCCATTCCCATTTCACAAGGCAGCACTGCCGGTCTTCCTCACGCACTGACATACAGTTATGACTATCGAACAGAAATTTTGGGGAAAACAAAGTCTTCGTTTAAGACTGCAGTCACATTGTTCTCCTACACAAACTAAAGAATAGCTCTTCTCTATGACTGCTCTCCCATTTGTCTCCTGCGCTTGTTGTTCATTAAGGTCTCTGGCGTCATTCTGTTAGCGATCTCATTAGTGGCATCCTGCCAGCGGCAGAATGGAGCAGCTGCTGTGATACCGCCTGCCCCTCTAACCAGAGACACCATGGACCAAGAACAAGCAGATGTGATGCCCTACGGGCTTACCAAAGCTTTGGAGCAGAGTCTGGCTGTCTCCTGACACCCGCATAAACTGGGCCACTTGGGTCGATTTAGGGCATGTATTACGATAGATGATCAGAAACAATCCCAGAAATACTGTGCTGTGTTACTGCTTGAGGTCAGAGATATAAAGACACTGCTGTGATTCATGGCAGCAGCTACTAAGATTCGAAGACTATGCTTCTGAATTGTTACTCGGAGGACAAGTATGAAGCTACTGCATTAGTGGTGAGATCAACTGAGGTTGGCCTGCAACTAAATTCTACTCCATTAAAAGATTATATGGTTTTGCCAAAGCCACCAATCAAGTTTTATTGCTGACAAAATATTCCCACCAGTATCCAATATCCCAAAATATCGACCACTCCCCACATTATTATCCTAAACTCTTAAACATCGATTGGCACAATTTGATGTTTGAGTTTTATGCATGAATGGATCCTAAAATAAACATGGTTTGGATATTTACACACCAAACAATGCAAATACAAAGAGTGATATTCTTTCAACAGGCCTATAGATTTGATAGCAGATGGTAATATCTAGATGCACGATTCATCTTTAAAAGATTGTGACCCCGATTCAAACACCTAATTTCTAAATGACAATGAGTTACCCATTTCTACTAAACCTTTGAAAAGAATTATAGGGGACATTCAGGTCTGTTTGCATTGTCACTGAAAGAGAGCAGATATTTACCATGTTTAGGTAAAGAAACAGCTTAAAATGTAATCGTTAAAGCCTTAATTAAAAAGCAGACTTTTATTTAGATGGGTTGTAGTGAAGATCTTTGAGTATTTGACAGTGGTTTTCTCAAATGAAGGAAGGATAATTGTTCTCTAAGTGTTTGTGTTCACGTCCTAGGATAGTGAGACAGCAGGCACCGTTTAAAGGGGTTGTATGACATTGCAAAAAAGAACATTGTGTATTTGGTGTAATTCAGTGTGTTTATGCAGATGTGCTCTGATTATCCAGCTATCCAGTGCGTTATGAATGGCATTTGTTGCATCCAGTTGGGCAGGCCTGCAGCGATGCGTCAACGAATCGATAAACCCCCCCCCCCGTCAAATCTAGTAGTCGACACATCACACCCCCACTCCTTTTTTCCCCCTTAACTGAAGCCTATTAAATCACGCAGTCATAACTGCAACTGCGGCTCCCGCTGAAGCTCGCCTGAGGGGGCGTGTCCATGCATATATATAAGCGGGCAGCGCACAGCTGTCTTCAAGGTTACCTCGTTCTCGACTGAAGCACCGAACACTTGCAGCACGGCAAGGGATGCAGTACTAGTTCCCGTGTCTCAGGGAACCTGGGTTACGAGAGTAACCTATTTGTTCCCTTTCAACACTTTCACTCGTACTGCGTCTGCTAAGACACTACGGGAACACAGTTCAATCCCGCCGTGCTGCTAGTGCAGAACGATAAAGCCTGACAGCGGACCTAGCGGAAACCCGAGGACGCACCTGTCTCATAAGCACAACATCGTCCTTTCTCTTTAAGGCGTGTAGCCTGTGCTCGCAGCCGTGGCAGATGACAGCCGGCAGATGAGCTTATAATAAGTGAATAAGTTATAGCTCATATGCTGAATACACTGGTTGAACGCACATCGGTCAACACAGCGAATACACAGACACATACAGCTTAAGTTCTCAGGTTGGGGTTACATTGGCCAACACAGAATGAGAAAAAACCTTTAAACTTGAGTTATTGGTACTGTAAAAGAGTTTTGTTTAATAAAACCATTTTGTATAACACTGCTGTTATTTTAAGCAGATGATGTTCGGCTTTGGATACTTCGGTATAATAAAGTAATCTATTTAATCTTTAGGGGCAATTATTGATTTAATGTTTTTTTTGTCATGCAACAGAAAAATAATAGTTAGATAAATCATCTAATTAGTCATTAGAATAGTCGACTATTCAATAAAATAATCGTTTACCCCCAGCCCTACAGTTGGGACGCAATTGCCGATAGAGAACAATTATCTAGGAAATCATAATAAAACACGACTTATTACCACATTATAATACTGTACAAAATAACTGTATTGTCTCTGTTTTAATGTACGTTTAGAGTTTGGATGACATTAAAAGTTCAACTGGATCACATTAAAAATGTAACTGCTTAAATCGACCATAGATAAGCCATTGCATCTCTTATCCCTACTTGCAACCCAATAATTCTTTTAACAACTACTCTCACGAACAGAAAGTTTTAAAAAGTGGTGAAGTCTACTTCATGAATCATTATTTTTGTTCACAAATTGTAGTAGTGTTTTTAACTTTAATTGACATCAAGTTTTAGGAGCAGTTCATGTATAAATCCACATCGGTTCAAAGCTTCTGCAAGTGTATAGCTATTGGCAATGAGTGTAAACCAATTATAAAGATAGATAATGGCATCCCTGGCTGTAGGGTGCGTTCAGCATTACTCATGCTACAGGCACATAGCTATAAAGAGAGCTGACAGTGTGAAAACACTTTAACTGTGATTAGCTTTCAGCACTCTTACGCAAGTGACAAGTGCCAGGAATGCTACAATATGCCCCAAATAGAGTCCTCCTCTAGGCTAAACCTTTGGACACAACAGGATGCTAACGTCTGACTTTTTGAATAAATTCAATTTATATCTGTGCTCGAGGATTTATCAATTCCTATTATTATACTATAGGACTGCTGAATGCTTTATTTACGAACAACTAATGAAACATGCATATATGCATCTTATGTTGTTCCAAACCTGTGTGAACTTCATATAATTTTTGAGTGAAGTACTCCTTTAAGATGCGCTTGAAAAAACGAGGAAGGCTTTTAGTTTTTGCTAAAATGACCCCCACTTCATTTCAGCGAAGTAAACAAAATAGAGCCTTGCTAATGAAAGTTGAATCTCTTCTAATTCAATCCATTTCTTAACTAGTTATCAATGTGCAAATGTTAAAATCTAAGGCCAGTAGTACAGAATAAGACTGCCCTCCAATTCCATCCGAGATCAGGATCACTTTACTAGCTCACCACCTTCATTACAGAGACACTTAAAAATACAGAGCAGACACACATTTGTGTTGACGTGGATTTGTCTTGATCTACAGTAAGAGAGAGGATTTTTTTCCTGTGGCATGGAAAGTCAGTGTCTACAGGATACGAAGAGAAAAAGATGCTTATGTGCAGCATAAGGTAACGGAAGCTCTTTCTTGGATTTCCAGGATCAGGTAACTAGATCTAAGTAAACCAGCCCTTTCAGAACAGCACAGCTGCATCTACAATTTCAGCCAGGCTGAAATACAGAGAGAGAGATGGAGAGAGGACAAGCTATGACTGCATGTTATAATTCAGTGGTGTGTGGGAAAAAAAAGCCCTTTGAGATTATGAAAATACAATCTTTCTTTGAGAAATGAGCTCTCTAACAACTGCAAGCTAGTATACTGCATTGCCATCAAATAGCCACTGGAAAGCAAGATGATTGAGATAGAGAACTCAGATACTGTGGCTCTCTTATTTTTCTATGCTCTTATAAGAGTGCAACTCTTCCACTCAAAAAATGGTTGAATGGTCACATTTAATGACCGAGGGACTAGTCACTAAATTATGAGACATGTATAAAGAAACTACAGCTCCCACCTTTTCTTTGCTTTCCCATTTTTTAAGCTCTGTGTAATAGTGTCTCACTAACTGTAGTTACAGATACAGGGCCAAGGGACCCAGTCCTAAGGGGGTCCCATTCTTGGAAAGCTAATGCAATTATGAGTTTTAGATCTGCAAGCATTATTTGAACAAAAGGAGACGCATGCAATTTGTCATAAAATTACATCTTTCAATGTAACCGATGTTGAATTCAGTGAAAAATTTCATCCATGTATAAGCTTTGGTAAGTAAAGGATTATTATCTATTCCTTCGTAACTCCTCCCCCAACACCCCGCTGCCGTGGATGTTGCTCTCTCATTGGCTGTGTAGGTAATCACCGATGTTATTCAGTCAGAACACATTCACATGGCATGATTTTGAATCACAGACTGGTCCAGATATTTAGCATGCCTAATATCTCACAGGGGTCGGAGACTCATCTGCGATTCTCTCAGATCGCATCTTTAATTATTCACACGGTGTGATTGTCACTCACGTGAACGAGCACCGATTTGCCTGTTATTTTGGGCATTTGTCAGCGATTTCTCAAAACCTGTTGGCGAGTCATAATCCAGGCAGATGTGAGCCTGACCAGCCAATTCCGATCACTAGCCGGTCAATCAGTGCATCTCTAATTTCATTTGGATGTAGCCCAAGTCAAGAAATGTTGAATTCAATGGAGCTACACAAAGAGTAGCATAGCATGTAAACAGCAAGGTATAACTGCTGTTAGTTATCACGAAACGTGTAGCGATCAACTGAACATGCTACTCATTAGACCAAAGCATGTAGCAGCATTCTGAATGCCAAAGACAATGAAATGAAGGGCTTTTCTAAAAATAAATAAATAAATAAAAAACAAACAAACAAAATAGCCTATTAATACAATTTGGATTATGAAAGAAAATGATTCCCTCAAGCTTTCATTTCTATCTGGATTGCTGACTCCATTGAAAACTCTATTTTTGTTTCCTGGAATGTGATCAGATAGGTGCTGACAGATAAACAACAAGCCCATGAGGAACCTCAGTTCCAGCAGTCTACTTCTCCAGGAATCCAGTGGAGGCCATGAGCTCTGTCATCCCATGGGGGACGCCACCAGAAATAGAAGCAGGCGTGGATTGATGGAGGACTGTGGGAAGCACAGCCAATGGAAATTAAGAAACCAGAGAAAACACAATACAGCTGTCACCCAGGGAGGTTGTTGGCATAGCAATGGGAGGAGGGAGAGCCAAATAAACCAATCAATAAAACATCAGTGAAAACAAATGTGATCTGTCCAGTTATGAGCTTGAGATATACATATGCAGATACACCTTCCTGCCATCTAAAATAAAAAAATTAAAAAAAAAAAAACACCACCACAACAATATTGACTTTTAGGTCAAAACTCTGAAACGACTTGCCATTTTATTTCACCAGACTTGATCATCCAAAAGTCAGTGTTCGCAAACACACTCCAGCCAACGACTCTAACGCAAACGGATAAAAGGATAAAGGACAAGTAAAAGAGATAGCTCACCCAAAAATGAAAACACTGTCATTAATTACTCACCCTCATATCATTACAAACCTGTATGATTAGACACCAACACAACTGAAACACAAGCATACAAACATCAGTAAAGTGTCCATTTAACATCAGGGCTTCAACCATATAATTTTACGAAGCTACGAGAATACTTTTTGTGCACAACGAAAACAAAAACAATGACTTTATTCAACAATCCTGAAGGTCTGGGGCCTGTTTCAGAAAGGAGGTTAAGTGAAAACTCGGAGTTTGTTAACCCTGAGATAAGGGAAACTCTGGGTTTTC
>JAUYWG010000028.1:665122-676425 GCA_034779775.1 Enteromius afrohamiltoni
AGAAGAGATGATGCCAACCCCACAGAGGACTTCAGATGATGCCAACCCTGGAACAACACACAGCACTACCGAACTCTTTGAATGTTCCATGTCTGTTTGAAAATGTGAAATTGATCTTTATCTCACGTCTCTACATGTACAAACTACTACTAAATTTAATGTCAACATTAATTTGGTGTAAAGCTGCTTTGCAGTGATATGTATCATGAAAAGCGCTATACAAATAAATTTGAATTGAAATTTGAATTGAAAGGTAAAAGTTGTGAATGAATAAATTATTCAAAATGCACATTTTCCCTGCTCTAGTTGTTTTCCCCTCCTAAGCGGCAATCTTGCGATTAGCTTGCCCACCATCCATATTCAAGCGCAGTGGGCAGACCTAGCAAACTTACTCAGATCTCACTAGAACAAATGGTGAGAGGTTCTCTGTGGTGAACCGATGTGAAAGAAGGAAAAATGACTATGACACAGATATATATTTTATGAATGACCCGGAAGTCTTTCCAGCGATCAGCTGTAAAATGTAATCTGTATGGAACATCGTTGTGTACAGAACATTACAGCGGCCTTTTAGGTGAGAGACGCATTCAAAACATAACAGTTCAATTTAATGTAAGAAAATTATAAGATATACTGGTTTTATTTGGTTGAAATTAAGTAGGTTAGGCAAAAGGTAGCTTATGTAGGTTCTGTCTAGACACCCGCTCTGTATATATGTATGTGTATATATGTATAGGTGTGAAATTCCAGATCAATTTTAGAGTTGACAAATTTGGATTTGCCAGCCATGGGAAATACCTTTTAGCAACAGGGTCAACAGGTAGCACCACCTCCTCTTTAAGATCTTTCAGAAACAAACGCCCCGAAATCCTGGATGCACACTCAAAATCTCCCTTCCAGTCTTTGTATATGTATATATATATATACACACAAACACACATATTCTCCTCTTAATTAGTGTTTGCCTCCAATCCAATGGCATTTAGTCAGAAGGTGGTGACAGAAAAATTTAAATATACAAAGTGACAGTACAGAGAATGTAAGTAATGCCACACTGTTCTAACTTTTGATTTCTTGATTAACACAGCATGTTAAGCAACTAGCCTATTAGTCATTCAGTAACAGGTGTTCTCGGGTCTTAAAGAAAAAGGTTTCTAAATTTTCTAAACTTTTAATAAGTTTAGAAAATAATTAAAGTCCCAAATTAATCAACGTGTAATGCAAAGAATAACAAATCAACTGAACAATTCAGTGCAAAATCAAACAACAAAGTTTGGCCTTACAATATAAAGTCCCGGCGCCAGGGGTAAAAAATAACCACCATATTAAATTAATTCACTCCACAATTGTAATACATTCTTGGTCAGTTTACTAATTTAGTCAAAAACAACCAAATAACGTACAACTCATTTCTCTTTTACTGTTAGAATCAGCTCAATGAATAAACAAGCAAACAAACAAAAAAAAAATTCCAGGAACAGGAACATTACCTAACATTAATACCCTATACAAACACCAACGGGTGAAATATATCATTGACAATTTTTAACATATGCTAATCATGAAAGACTTTACATAAACGCACATCGTAATAGACTTCAACATATGCACATTGTAGTAGGCTTCAGTACATGCACAACATATTTAATAGATTTGCAGTACATATACCTTACAACAGGTGTGCTTCATAATAGTCCTCAACATGCGCGCTTCAAAGTAGTTTTTAATAGGTGCACTTCGCAATAGACTTCAACATATGCACTTTAGACTTAAACATACACCTTTCATTACATTAAAGACTTCAAACTTCTCCATATGCACATTATAGTAAATTTCATCCGATAAACTACTGGGCCCGGAATCTACAAATAAACACACCAAAATGACATCCCAAAAATTTAGAATACAACCAAAAACAACACAATCTTTACCCAGAGTGCTCAAGTAAATAATAATAAAGAAATAACAAAATCTGCTTGTAACACAGTACATTGGACTATTAAACACTTTCTCAAAATCAGAAAAAAGTTTGCTCACATGCTACCCTCTATGAACAATGTTTTTCCCCAAGCCACACTTGGTTGGTCCTTGGTTCTATAACTTCCGCATTAAACAGTATGTGCATGGTAACAGGATTTAACACTTAAGCAGGGTTTAGCAACCCAAATAATTAAACCATGTATCCAACATACTCGCGGCAGCACCACACAATCTAAAAGCGCGAGAGGGAGCGGAAGAGGAGACGAAAGGGAAGCGGAAGAGAGCGAGCAAAAACTGAGCACGCATCCTTACGAAACTTCCTTAAATAACTTCGTTATCCTGTTATAAATAAACAGCGCCCCGCCCCTAAAACTAAACTGTAGAAAAAGTAACCAAAACATTGACGACTGTCACAAAGTGAACGCGGATGACAAAAAAAAAATCAAAAACTGATTTTCAGTGACACCAACATTTCTTTGTGGTTCGGGCATAGATGAAGTTACTTGTGTGAGTGACTCACAAGCTGAAAATGTTGTTCTCCCTGACTGTCGCTCCATTTCAATTGAAACATGAAATCATAGCAAGTCTCAACCTCACGATTCCAAAAAAAGCTGAAGTAATCTCCTGGTCATGTCATTCAGGTCTGTGGAAATTAACATAACTGAAGTCCCATCATCAGTAAGATGTGGGAAACCTTCAGCGGTTTTTTGCTTCCTTCCAAAATATGAGAAAACAGACCAAAAACACGAGATAAATATTACTTGATATATCTGATTAATCAATTAATTATAAAGAAATAACTTTATAATGCATGCAAAAAAAGAAGTGCTTAATTTTGGGTATGGGGGTGGGAGGGAAGGAGTTAGGAAATGGGTAAGAAAAGAACAATGCATAAGAACTGCAGCTTGGAGAAAATCCAATACCTATAAAAGACATATTATGGAACTATAATGATAAAATATTGGAAAGAAAAAATAGACGTTTAGGTATTTTGAACACTAACCACATTTAACTACAGAGAAAAGGCATTTGGAGAGTTATATGCACATACCGTCATGCAGTTGACTATATGCTCATGCAAAAAATGCTCAGATGCATTTTGCAGGATTGAGGTTAACGGTTAATTTAAATTTAAACAACCATCGATTGTGGAAATGATTGAAAACTGACATCACTGGTTTTACAATTTAATTTAACAGGCTACTTTTTAAAATAATTATATGATTTTATTAATATATAATTAGTTATTGTTAAGAATTTAAAGCAGACCTAAGTATAGCTTCAAAACATAAGCAAATATAATGTAATTGTCATGGTCTTAGTTTAGTTTTCCCGTCTTCCTGTTTTGGTTTCTGTTACCAGTTCTGTTCAGTTACCATGTGTGGATTTCCTGTCAGTATTAGGTCATTTGTTCTTAGCTGTGTCCTACAGTGTTTGCAGTTTCCCTTTTGAATATGTATTTATACCATGTCTTTTAGTTCTCCGGGGTCGGTCGTTGTTTTATACATGCATGTCTGTGTTTTCGGTTGCTTTCTTGTTTGTTTCTTAAAAGATATGTTTAGTCACTTTGTGTCTCCAGCGATCTCTATCCCACCCACCACACGTTACAGTAATAAAGGGGACAAAGATAAAGTGATAAAGAGAAAGCACTTTCAGTATTTGGGAGTGCTTTAAGTATCAAAAGTTTACAGACAATCAATCATAGTTTGGATTTTTCGCTCCTGGAAAGAGTTTAGACAGCCCTGGGTTAATTGTTAAATATATAGCTATTTGTCAATTAAATCATTGGAACATTTGAAGTTTGCATTAACAACACTACACAACATAAATACATAAACACAGTGAGTAACTGTAAGTTTACAGGACTGCACAGGGATTGAGGTATATTAAATATATGGCCATTTAGCTTAGAAAAAAAGGTTATTATTTATGAAAATGAAATATGAATTGTGAAACAGCCCATTTTTACAGGCTCTGCATGCTCAAAAAAAGAAGACAATATAAGGTTTGTTTTTAAATATATGTGGGGAGGAGATTACATAATCCAAGTCTTTTACTTTTTCTTCAAATGCAAACTCAAGACTCCTAGTTACTTCATGACAGATCTCCAGTTGTGAATTATCCATTCATCTACCAATAGGTGTCTTTGAGCATGACCAAAGTGTTCTGAGTGGAGGATCCAATGGACAGAGACCAGGTGGAAGGACTGGGTCAAAGTAATCTGACAATCTTATCCAGCAGCCTCACACAACTCAACCATCTGATGTCCAGAGTGACCTACACCAGCACCATCTACCACATCAAGACTAAAGATCTGGGTAACAACACACAGGGTCTTCTACTACTATCGGGTCGGCTTCGATCCATTTCTGAAGAGGGTGGCTCATTACTGGTAGGTGCATCTCAGTGGTGGTTCAGGATTAATTTACGGTTATTTATCAAGGGGAAATATTTTTGGGTTCTATCTTGAAAATTCAGACCTCAATCGTTTTGAGTGCCTTTTTATGACTAGTCTTCTTCTTTTGTCTCTCATGCCTAAACCCCTGCAGTTTTTTCTTTATGGTCTTGGAGATTTACTGATTGCATCTTGCAAAGGATTTTCAGAAGGCCATCAGAAGAAATGCAAACAAAGCAAATACAGGCACTTCAGGTTTCCAGAACGAAAAGATGGAAGAATCAATCTGGACCATCATTACTTCAAGAATGATTTAAAATGCATGAGGCACTGGGAGACTTTTGAGGAGAAGGGTGACCATTCTCCCACAGAAACCAAACTGAAAATTGGAACTGTTTTAGTAAAGAAAAAAATAGTGAAATTGTTTAGAAGTTAATAATTCAGTGGAATCAGCATCAAGAATATTTTCACTATATTTCTTTACATACAGGTCCTTTTCAAAAACTTATATTGTGATAAAGTTCATTATTTTCTGTAATGTACTGATAAATATTAGACTTTCATATATTTTAGATTAATTACACACAACTGAAGTAGTTTCAAGCCTTTTATTGTTTTAATATTGATGATTTTGGCATACAGTTCATGAAAACCCAAAATTCTCAAAGAATTAGCATATTTCATCCGACCACCAGATTATGTTGCAGTTATATAACAAAGTTATGTCGTGGCAACATAACTTACATCGTGAAAGGTGCGTATATGTCGCCACAACTTAACTTTGTTACATTGCCGGTTCATAACTGCAACGTTGTGACAATGTCAGATCATTAGTGTTGTGCTAATCATTTATTTTCTATGAGCAGACACTCAGTAGTTTAACCTAATTTATGTCCTCATATGCATGTTCCAACAGCTGTGAATGACGAATACAGGCTTAAAATGAATTCAGTTTCTTTATTTTGAAAAACACAAACATCAACAGCAAAATACACTCAAATCATGAATGAAAACACAGTTTTGTGCTGTTTTAGTTCCTTGTGCTCAGAAACTAGTACGATCAGTTTATCTATCGGCAGCTTCTCCATTTTTTTCTTGTTGTTATGGAAACGACAGATCTTGCTACTCGCTTGGCCATTGGTTAACAGTTAAAAAAAAAAAGTTGAACTCGAAAAGATGATCAAAACTGCAGAAAAAGATGCCGGTGTTGGCGTTTTAAAAAACACTGAGGACTTTTAAAAAAACGTTTACTCCATAGGATTCTAATGTAAAACAGATGCTGGCAGCTTCAAAAAAGACGCCAAGTGTGAACATAGCCTTGGTTGTTACTAATAATACAACTTATTCAAATGTAATCAAAGAAGAAATTGTTTAAAATAATAGATTAGTTAGAGATAAGAGACATCCACAATGAGCAGCAGGGGGTGTAAAAGTACTGCGGTATGCCATGATTCCACCATTCGCATCGTGGGTGGTGTATCGTGCTCTTTTGGTTCAGTTTGTGATATTGTTACAACCCTACTAGATGGACATCTGCCAAAACTTTGAAAACAATTATTTCATTAAAAGCTTAAAATTCTGATTTGCCACTTTCTGTTCATCTAAATAACAATTCTAATTTTGGAGCAGCTGACCAATAAAGGCCCGGATATGCTTCACTTTCTGCATTTCATTCCATCTCGCGCACAGCTTTCAAAGTAACTCAACGGCGAATTTGGACAAACTCGACATTTGCAGTATCACATACTTCACTCGCTCTACCTCAACATTCATCTCATGTCTGTAATGTTGTAGGTGAAAAATACACTTAAATTTATCAACTAATTAATTTAATTTTAAAACTTATACATCATATCATTGACAAAGCAGAAACCAAAAACTTTCTTAGCTACTTTATAAGCAAAGTAGTTTGTAACATTGTGAATGTACCAGCCTGATCTCACAGAATAGCGTGAAATAACCACAAACTCTTAATGCATAATTCCGTGTTAGTATCACGTCATCTTTGAAAATTGCATGATACTACCATGTAAAATATTACAATGTAATTCAGTGACAGGCATCAGCCGTGATTCACTCACGGATAACTGGATTCATTTTATATAAAATATATACTTTAATCGTAGCACCTAGTCCCACCTTTACCCTAAACCTATCCACATCTGAACAATATAAAACACACACAGACAATGTAAGCGCAGTCACAGGTATTTATTGCAAAAACTGACCATAAGCAGTAAAATGCAACAATTCGTTTGTAATGCTTTATTTTTTTTAAGTCCTTATGAAGCCATACGATGTTAAGAAGAGAGTAAAATACAAAATTTGAATCGCTGAAATAATCCCTCTCCGTTATCCGTTGACACGATGCTGTCCGTTATTGCGATGATTACGTGATACTAACACGGAAGAATACATGGTTATTTCACACAATTCTGTGTGATCAGGTTTTAATGTACACAGGCAAAAGTAAACCCAACTGGACTCGTGAGACTTTTGAGATTCTGGGACGCATCTGAAACATGACGCATGCTTGACCTTGTGACTGGCCATGAAGCTGTAATGCGCCACAGACTCGTTCAGTGATACGCAGATAAGCTCTAAAGTCTGCTGTTAAAATGAATCATCAATTTATCATATCATAATGCAAAACTAACTAACTAAACTAAGAATCATAGTAATGTGACGATCGGGTGTACTTATCCAAATCAAAGAAAAAATAGGTGCGGGTAGATGGCAGTCAGATCATTTATTTGAAGCAGTGGATTCGGGTGACATTAAGGCTCATCCGCACATCTCTAGCACAGACGGAAGAGTATACTTCCACAGTCCAACAGGTCTCTTTTGAAATTGATTGAATCCACGTGATTTTGCAAGATACAAGATACGTACATCAACCATAATAAACACTTTTCTCTCACTTCTGCTGACTTTGATCCCGGCAGATATTACATGCCTCTGGGAAACGTAGGAGCAAAGGAAACAGTTGCTTACTTTAGTACAGAAAAATCTACTTTTGATCACGCAATGCCATTATTTTACATAATCCACCGGAACTGCTTCTACGAATGGCAAAAACTGGAAGTGATAGAAAATTGTTTATTAAATTCAAAATATAGATGTTTTTCTTACGAAAACACATGGATGCATAAGGCAAGTTTCATTACGTTTGTGTGCACTTTATTTTGGAACATTTTGGAATAAAGGGAAACACACGCCCACTACAATGATAAAGCTAATATGTAATTTGTAACACATAAATTCAAAGATTTTCAGAATTTCACCTTTAGGCCATTTACAAATGCAAAAAAAAAAAAGATAAAATAAAATAAATGATAGGGTTAAAATCTTTAGGGTCGTTTTGTAATTTAAAAAAAAGAAAAAAAATTGACTATAGTTATTTCAAAGCTTCAGATATATATATATATATATATATATATTGTATGTTCAATTGCCAAAACGAAAAATATTTTTCAATAATATCTGCACAGCAGAGACTGTTGTTTCCAAAATTAAAGGAAATATATCTGTATCCCCATCTGTATAATCCAATATCGTGCAGGCCTACTTTAAAAAAAAAAATAACTCCAGTGGGATTTGTCTGAGAAAACTAAGAAACTTACAAGAAAACACAATGATATGTACATCGTGAAGCAAAATGGCGGAGGCCGAGCCGAGCGCCGAACTCTAACCTGCGCTAGGGTTCAAACCATTAGGGCTCAAGATGTAGTAGCGTCTGACTAGGGTTAGGACATGGGTAATTGCAAACACAAATACATCGTTTTCCGATTAATCCACTCTGAGAAATGCCAGATTTGTCTTGACAAAAAAATCAATACGTTGAAAAACATTTACATATATAGCTAAAAGCCTCTGTTTGTACAAGGTCCTTATTGCGATTGTTTTTTTTTTTGTATGTTTTTTAGATGATGGTTTCCCTTGTCCGATTAATTTCTAGTGTGAATCTTTGCATGCTTTTTCATATTTGATGAACGACTGAATTTCTTTCCACAGTGTGAACACTTAAATGGTTTTTCTCCAGTGTGGATCCTCTCATGTGTTTTCAGATTTGATGACCGACTGAATTCCTTTTCACACTGTGAACACTTGTATGGTTTTTCTCCAGTGTGGATCATCTCGTGCGTTTTCAAGTCTGCTGATGTATTGCATGTCTTGTCACAGTGTGAACACTTAAATGTTTTTTCTCCAGTGTGAATCTTCTCATGTGTTTTCAGATTTGATGAATAATTGAATCTCTTGTCACAGTGTGAACACTTGTAGGGTTTTTCTCCAGTGTGGATCCTCTCGTGTGTTTTCAGGTCTGCTGGCCTATTGAATATCTTGTCACAGTGTGAACACTTAAATGGGTTTTCTTCAGTGTGGATCCTCTCGTGTGTTTTCAGGTCTTCTGATCTATTAAATATCTTGTCACAGTGTGAACACTTAAATGGTTTTTCTCCAGTGTGAATCCTCTCATGTGTTTTCAGATGTGATGACTGACTGAATTTCTTTTCACAGTGTGAACACTTAAATGGTTTTTCTCCAGTGTGAATCCTCTCGTGCTTTTTCAGGTCTGCTGGCCTATTGAATCTCTTGTCACAGTGTGAACACTTATATGGTTTTTCTCCAGTGTGAATCCTCTTATGTTTTTTCAGATCTGATGAATAATTGAATATCTCGTCACACTGTGAACACTTCAGTGGTTTTTCTCCAGTGTGATACCTCACATGTTTTTTCAGATCTGATGAATAGTTGAATGTCTTGTCACAGTGTGAACACTTAAATGGTTTTTCTCCAGTGTGAGTCCTCTCATGAATTTTCAGATATGATAAATAACTAAATTTCTTTTCACAGTGTGAACACTTAAATGGTTTTTCTCCAGTGTGAATCCTCTCATGAACTTTCAGATATGATGAATAACTGAATTTCTTTTCACAGTGTGAACACTTACATGGTTTCGCTTCAGTTTGGATTCTCTTATGTATTTTCAGGTCTCCTGATGTACTGGCTCTTGTTTTTTTTAAGTCTTCCAGTTTAGTCTGAGGGCAAGTCAAAGGTTTTTCTCCAGTTTTGACATGATTTTTCTCTTCAGCTTCACTTGATTCTTGATTCTTCTCTTTTTCTTCAATCAGCTCTGAAAAATAAACATAAAGGTTAACCCTAATGTAATAGTAACAGAGTGAATCAGATCATTTAAGATTCAGAGGAAACATTGAAACCTGAGGAGCCGAATTCCACAAAGTGGACAACAACATCATAAATCTGCCCATGATACCATGTTGCCTGCCTAATGCAAGCACATCCTCTTTCACAAACCAGCTTGCAACATTAACACAAAAGAACACTTATTGATAATCCCAACTCAGGAAGAAGACTGTCATTACTGGTTCAAATAACCAAGTTGATGCTCAAAGAGTTCTGTTTAGAACATTAATTAGCCTTTACATCTGCTTTATAAATGCTTTACAAGGTTTAAACAGTCCTCACTTTAGATGAGCTCACAAAACAGACGTCTGGCAACTACTAAATGCTTTATAATACCTGACTTAATCTTGAATTAATCAGGAACATGTGTTAATAAAGCATTCATTAACACTCTAAACAACTACTGTCATGTGTCTAAATAATAATATTTATTATTTTAAATTATGTAAATTTAAGTGATTTATTAATAATTAACTTAACTTTCTAAATGTTCTTATTAAACACTGACAACTCCTAAATAACTGAATATAACGTACTAATAAAAAAAAAAAATTATAAACTGATCATTAATATAGTATGGAACTACAATTATTAAACATTATGTATATGCTCAAGAACAAGGCATTTATAGATGCACTTGTGAACTGTTTAATAATGCATAATAATGTTGGAACAATGGTTTTATAAATGATTAAATAAATTCTTACAAATGCTTAACCAATCATTCATAGTGTGAAGTTAGTGTTACCAGGTAACTTTGCAGCAGACTATTAAAAATAAAACTGTAGAAATGCAAAAAGCTAATAGTCACAAATGTACTGTTATTTGCATTCGGACGTTTTGCTGAATGTTTTAGCTAGTGGAGCCGCGGTGCTGTTCAAGCGCTTTAGGACGCTCGTGAAACTCAGACAGCGTGGATTTCGAACGCCGTTGCCTAGCATCCATCTTGCGAATCTCCGCTCTCTTCCCAACAAAACGGACAAACTTCTGCTCACCCGGATTAACAAGGATTTTTTCAACTATGCTGCTTTGTGTTTCACGGAAACTTGGCTGAACAACGCCATTTCCAGACAGCGCGTTAAGTCTTCCGGGCTTTCAGCTGTTTAGAGCGGATCGCGATGCAGAATCAACAGGGAAATCGCGTGGCGATGGGACGTGCTTCTACATCAACGAAAGGAGGTGTGCAGATGTATCTGTGTTAAAGAAGATGAGCTGAGCGACTACACCCGGACTCTGTTTTAATCATTCTTGCGGACTTTAATAGAGCAAATCTCACACGTGAACTGTCAAAATACAGACAACATGTTACATGTCCCACCAGAGACAGTAATCTACAGGACCACTGTTACGCTGCAATAAAGGATGTATATCACTCTGTCCAACAAGCAGCTTTGGGACTTTCTGATCACTGTTTAGTTCATTTCATACCGACCTACAGGCAGAAACTGAAAACAGCTAAACCTGTATTAAGGACTGTAAAAAGATAGACTGATGAAGCAGAGCAGAATTTACAAGCCTGTTTCGACTTCACTGATTGGTCTGTTTTTGAAGCTGCTGCCAACGATCTGGACAAGCTCACAGAGACTGTTTAAAGCTAAGGCCTGCGAGACATCACCAATTACAGGACACCAACCCCCATTACTGTAGAGAATCAACAACTGGCAGACGATCTGAACGAGTTCTACTGCAGGTTTGAAAGAACACCATTATCACCTCCTGCAAC
>JAUYWG010000028.1:697472-708156 GCA_034779775.1 Enteromius afrohamiltoni
TATATAACTACACACATGACCTTGGACCAGAAAACCGTAAGTGTGATAAGTGTGTCATAAGTGTGAAATTTTTCAATGGTTTATTAGGACAATATTTGGCTGAGAACCAATAATATATTACGGTAGGAATTTACAAAATATCTTCATGGAACATGATCTTTACTTAAATCCCAATTATTTTTGGCATAAAAGAAAATTCGATAATTTCGCTAAAATCTATAATTAACTTTTATTTGGGATGTGATTAATCACGATTAATTGTTTGACAGTACTAATTTTGTAGTTAATAAATTATTTTACATTATCTCTGGTAATGAACATATGGTACTCCTTGTATCATATCATCCTTGTATCATTTCAGCAACATGACAAATACATACACTAGTTTTTAAAAGTTACGGGTCAGTAAGATTTATTTCTTTAAAAAAAAAAAAAAAAAAAAAAAAAAAGACTTTTATTTAGCCAAAATGCTAAATGCCATTTAAAATAATTATTGTTATTTTTGTTTTCCATAGAAATATCAAGCAGCCCAGATGTTTTTAATGCTAATAATAAGAAATGTTTAAGCACCACTTGAGTCATTTGGTGAGTATATGAGACTTCTTTCAAAAAATGCAAAAATCTTACAGACGCCAAACTTATTTATTCATTAATTCATGTCACGTTCACTCACAGCAGAGCCAGGCTTCATGGGAGTAGCGGCAGGTAGAGGGGTCATCACATGCCCACCCTGAGGAAGATACAAACAAAACACAGTTGACCTTACAGCAGACAGTTTCAAACCTATGCTCTGTTTGGAGTGGTTAGAATAGTTCATACTGTTTCAGTCTGCCAGAAGGTGTCCACCACCGGACATTTCTTCTCTCCAACCACACTGTAGTACCACTGCCAGGCTTCTGGGTTTATGGGCTCCCCTACGGTCCCCAAAATCTTCAGCGAGGTCCTCTTATACCTGACGACAACAAACATGAAAACTGGTCAGAAATTAAGACACACCTGAATGTATCAAAAATGATCTAGACACTTATGTTTAACTAGTTAACCACTTACGTTTAATTTAAACTAGTCTTAAAAAATTATTATTGCACATTTTGAACAAAAGTAAACCAAGAATCTGTAGATGTGTCTAATACTGTATCAAGTTTGTGCATTGCTGATTGAGGTCAGTAAGTTGGCACATCCTGGCACCAGTTGTATGCAAAAGCACACAATGCACAATAGATGAACTTATAAATGCAGCTCTGTTTACCGACTTTGTAAGCAAACACAGTACAAAACAGATGTCCTATCAAGTGTTACTAAACAGGTATTATTTAATTAAATTATTTCGTCATAGAACACTTTTATAACTGTGGTTAAGTCTCAACAGTCACTTTTAAACAATTTAATGCCACCTTGCTTAAGCTCAATTTCTTTCAAAAAAATCCTCTTACTAACCCCCAATTTTTGAATAGTATTGTACATATGTATTTTTAGATTTTATTAATTTCCATGACTTTTTCAGGCTCAGAAATCACATTTCAAAACTGATTTTAAAACGTTTTTTCATGGAAATCCTCTCTACTGTACCAAATCTAGGAGAGCAACAATAGACACCAATAGAACTTACTTCTGAACGGGCTCACTGCCGTACTTCATCAATAGCCGGATGGCGGTGGGTGCCGTGTAGAACTTGGAGACATGATATTTATCAACAATCTCCCACATTCGGCTCACATCCGGGTATGTGGGAAGACCCTCAAACTAAAAACAGAAGAATAAAAATTTTACAACATATTGTACAACAATTAATGCTTACGTAGATGAGTCAATGTGTTTTAATCACTTAAAGGGGTCATATGATGTTGCTAAAAAGAACATTATTTTGTGTATTTGATGTAATGCAATGTTTATGGGGTTATGGAGCAAAAAACATTTTCCACATACTGTACATTTGTGTTTCTCCTCTAAGCCCCACCTACTGAAACGGGTCAATTTGTACAAATCTCATGCTGCGTCCGAAATGGCTTACTTCCTTAGCATATAGTACACAAAAAACAGTATGTGAGTCGAGTAGTATGTCTGAATTCATAGTTTTCAAAATTCAGTAGGCGAGAAGTACCTGTATGACCTACTGCTTCCGCCTGAATTCTATAGTAGGCCCTAATTCTATAGTAGTACCCCATAGGGCTCCGGGAGAGGAGTCGTCATATTCAGAAAATGGCGGATAGTGGAGAGGCGGCTCATTTTAAGTGCAAGTGCAATCTAAATAAACAGATGACTTTTTGAAAGTTTACATTTTCGCGCTGTTGTGACGACGCATGACACGTGACAACACCAATATGGCGGATGTAGTACGTCTGAATTTTATTCATACTACCCACAGTCATATAGAACGTACTTTTTAATTATCGGAGTAACGACAAACGACAAGCACTACCCTTCACTACTCAAAACTCAAAGTTTTTCTTTTTCTCTTTTCTCAAAGAATTTCTCTTTGGTTTTGAAACTTTCATCTTTGCAACTGCAGGGCTCTTATCTAAGCTTGTAACACTCAAGGAAAGGAAAAGGAAAATTTGAAATCACATCATATGACCCCATTAAAGAAATGCTAATTTGCATTAACACATAAAGTGCTTATCAGGACATCTTTCCTCACCAACACACTGGTGGCGCCATTTCCCAACGGCCCATACGTGATGTATGAGTGACCGGTGATCCAACCAATGTCTGCAGTGCACCAGTACACATCATCAGAGTGATAATCAAACACCATTTTGAAGGTGGCCGCAGTGTAAAGCATGTAGCCACTCACTGTATGCAATACGCCCTAGTGGTACAAAAAGAAGGGCAGGAGATAATATGAAAAGCAAATACCACACAGTTGAAGGGGTTTGGGATATTTGGAGGATGTACCTTAGGTTTCCCAGTAGACCCGCTGGTGTAGAGGATGAAGAGCGGGTCTTCTGAATCACACCAGACAGGTTCACACTCCTCTGATGCTCCACCAATCAGAGAGTGCCAACACAAATCCACCTCAGGATTCCACGGCACCTGCACCAATCACAGCACAGACAGCGATCATAGTTAAAACATCACACACAACTTGTGTTTACTATTGCTGGTGTCACAATTCAGAGAACAATACAAAGTTTAAGATTTCTGATGAGATCGAATCAGCCTGAGAAGGTCATAAAAATGTATATCAGGGGTAGGCAACATCGGTCCTGGAGTGCCAATGTCCTGCAGAGTTTAGCTCCAACCCGGAAAAAAACCTCACCTGCTTGTAGCCTTGAAGACCTTGATTAGCTTGTTCAGGTGTGTTTGATTAGGGTTGGAGGACATTGGCACTCCAGGACTGACGTTGCCTACCCCTGATGTAAATGATGCTGGGCAGAACAGAACAAATGCTGCTTATTTTCTGATGTCACAATCATCTATATAAAGTAATTCCAATTACTTCCTCATTTAAACAAACAGAGCTCTTTCACTATTATAGTTTTAAAAAATATATAGAATTTTAAATTACATTTTAGTTGTATTTGTTCAGTTTTCATTTTGATTTTAGTAATTTTGTCATGTACTTGTCATTTGTGTATATATATATATATATATATATATATATATATATATATAGCCGTTTTAATTTTATTTTTCTATTTAGTATGTTTGGTTTCAATTTTAATCTCTATTAGGCTATTTTTATTCTATTTTCTATTAAACCAAACACTACAATATGTTCTGTTTTAATCAAACAATTTAGTTTAAGTTTTAGTCATTTAATTATATGCTTTTGTCATTTTTATTACTTTTTTATCTCCATTTGCCCATTTTTAATTCTATTTTCTATCTAATATTTATAATTCTTTTTTTATAGTTTATATTTATAATAAGTAGCAGCTTAATTATATCTAACAGAAATATCGGAGACGTTTTAATGAACAAGACTGCTTTACCGCACAGTTAAAAAATTAGGCCTTTTTTAAACCCTCCAGACTACAATAAGCATTCTGTCAATTTTTATATGGGAAAAGTTATTGAGAAGACAAAAATGTGTTCATCTTGTAAATGCACACATTCCAGAATGACTTGAAAGCAGCAAAAGGATGACATGTAAAGGGTGTCGTATGCAAATAATGCATGAGGTAACATTATCCAGAGGCTCACGTTGGTATTTATTTCAATCAGACTTATTTGATCCATTCAGTTCAATGAAACCAGCGTAAATGAAGCACTAAATCCCTTCTGCTTTAGTCAAAGGTGTTCTCAAAACTGAAAGAGAAAGCATCTGAAAAGAGCAGGTTGAGTTAATAACACAAAACACTCAAGCACAAACTAAAACAGACATAAACGTAACAGACATCTCTACAAATCTAGTTTTTCATGCAGTGCGGAGACTGAGCGAACACTAAGTTAATTAATTTAAGCTTATGGAGAGTTAGTGTTTGACTACAAAGAGAGAACAGTCAAATCCATTAGACAGCCTGAGCGGAACGTTTCAGCACATACTGTATAACTGCAACACAAGAGGCTCTAGTCACTATAACAATTTAAAAGCTTTTTCTACATACATTTGTGGTGAAATCGTGCACTAGTGCACCAATAAACTTTATGTGAGCAGATCACTTAGAACAAAAACACAGTCATTTACCAGAAATGTGACTATCAGTGCTTTTACTAGGCACAGTTAAAGTTTTCAGCGTCAGCTGATGGATCAGAATTGGCGATCAAATCAAACGGAATTTTGCAATTGCCATCTTAATCTTTGAATGTAATTTAACTGAAAAATGTCTATGCACTAAGATAATAATAATAATAATAATAATGATGACGGCCCTTATAGTGATAACTTACTGTTAAACGCCAAGCCTGATGCTGCGTGTATAAATGGTGTACATTGCATTTGCAAAAGCAAACACACAGAGACACACACACATATAGTAATAAAAGTCCCGTGCCATCCAAAGATCAAGTGAGCCGCCCCTTGAGCACACAAACCCGTGTTAATAAGGAGTTTAAACAAAACAAGTTATGCACAAAGGAGAGATGAAATACCTGTGGGAGGGGACGGACCTTCCTTACTCTTTCTTTCTGTTTCTCCTGCTAAAGGGGGTTAATGGAGAGATTACTTGCACCGAAAGAAGAAAAGGACACACAGACATGGACCCACATTGAAGGAGGAAATGAAATGCCAAAGATTTTACATGAAAAGTCCAAATGACATTATTAGAATTACGGCCACGGTCATCTTACACATCTCACTCATATTACATTCAACAGTTGCAAAGGTCTTCAGCACAAAACAGCTCAGAGTACACATGCCGGGCCTTTATGGATTTACAACAGTGATGAAACCTTTGTTAAATAAGCAAGAGAGATGTGTGTGACACAATGCAAAACTCCACAGGACAAGAGTTAACGGTTGAGAAATCAGAAGAAGGGGATACTGCGGTAGTTTTTCCATCTCAATCTGTTTCCCATTTAGCTAGACGGCTCTCTTATTGATTCAGGTGTTATAATATTTGATGTCCAGCTTATTTTCACTTATTATGTTATATTGCTCGATCTACACATGCAAACCAAGCCAAAACCTATATCCTTTAGAGATCCCGGCCAGGACGCGTCTGGGAAAAATGGCACGTATTGTCACCTTAGCCCATGAAAGCAGCAGTTTTAGCATTGATAATAACAAGAAATGTTTCTTTAGGTTTCTTTTTGATTTCTGAAGGATCATATGACACTGAAGACTGCAGTAATGATGCTGAAAAATCAGCTCTGCATCACAGGAATAAATTATATTGTGCAATATTAGAAAACAAAGCATGTATTTTAAATTGTTAAAATATTGCACAAAATGAATGGTTTTATTGTACTTTTGACCAAATAAATGCAGCTTTGAGGAGCTTAAGGACTTCTCAAAAAAAACACCTGTAGCAATGTGGAGCGATCCAATTGAGCAAGAAACAAATTCAGATGTGAAGGCGGTTAGCTGTACAGCTGTGGTGCAGATGTTCAATTCACCTGCAGATCAGGGCAGGCACGTTTCGCTGGGGGCGATAATGATCCAGATGAATCCTCATCTTCTTTTGTGAGGTGTTTTAGCATTATACACTTCTCCACCGTGAAAGACCTGACACAGTAAAACACATTAAGTCAACTCTAGACTTCTGTGCAGTGGCCACTTAATAAGGTGTCCAGTATTTCATGAGCAGCAAATCGGAATGATTTCAGAACGATCGTGTGACATTAGGAACCTATTACTTTAAAAATGAAAAATTGCTAAATTTGTTTAGTTTAGATTTGTTTAGTTCTACTGAAATCTAACAAGAATAAATGCCATTTTTCAATCACTGTCCAGTCGGGTTTTCTTCCTCTAAATAGTTTCTTAATGAATCATTCAGAGACCAGAAGTTATTTAGTGGAACCGAATCGGAAAATTGGAAACAAGCATAATTTTTTCACATCTTCTATCATAGTTCTTTACTGCTGCTCTTTCACGTTTAACAAACTAAGTCTAATGAAGTGGCCACTGTGAGTACATGCACAAATAAGCCCTGAACAACATTTTTACTAGTTAACTAGTGTTTATCATACTTTTCCCTGCATTTCTGTAGCGCCTCGTCAGCTATAAGCTTCAGATTGATCAGCTTGTCACCGCGGTAAAATCCATCTGAAAAAAAGACAGGGAGAGAAACACACAGTAAAACAACTTTTATTAACTTTTCGTTTACCTAATATCGAATATTCGCAGATAATCCTGAAAAGACAAAGACAGTAAACCTTTATCAGGTCATAACAGATGGTCTTATCACAGGTGAGATGTGTTTTTTGTGGTTATAGTCCACTCATGAACTCTGTGACAACCTCAATGCAATCTTAAAGGCTGATGATGAATCATTTCAGTACAATGTCTTTTTTACAATTACAATCATACACTTAAAACATCCTGATATTTTACAGATAACAAGATGGATCAATATTAGAGCCCGACCGATACAAACATTTGCTGTTTTTAAAATCCGATATTCCAACCGATATTTTTTTTTTTTTTCAGAAACGCACAACAAAACATTAACAGATTTCCCAAACATTAGTAATTTGTAGTTATTTACATAATTTGATAAAGCATTTTAAAAAGTTTTTTTACTGTCATAAAAGAGGAACACCAAAATATATTAAAGTTCTGATAAATAAAATAGAAATAGTATAAAAATAGAAACTTTAGATATGAAAGTCCTGTGAACAAAAACCAAATTAAAGTTGTTGTTTTTTTCTTTTAAAAAACTAAAATAAATATAACTTTAAATAGGACTGGAGACAAATTCTGTTAATTTCTGATAAATAACAACAGCAAAATCTAAATTGCTAACAGTACATGAGGTAGTGTACTGAATCAGTCAATCCAGTCCAGTACAGCAGAGGCAGGTTTTAGTACAAGTATAGTTATTCGTAGTTGAGTACTCACTAAAAAAATAATTGTCACAACTTAAAATATATTAAAGTTTTGATAAATAAAAAGGCATAAAAATAAAAACCTTAGATATGAAACTTTAAAGTCCTTTGAACAAAAACATAACAACAACCACCAAATCAAAACTACCAGTAGGGGTGTTTCGTCCGTTTGTATTTTATTTTTGAAATATTAATTTATTGGCCATTATAAATGCAGATACCGATAGTTTGGAAAATACCTAATATCGGCTGATAATATCAGTCTGGCTCTAATCGATATATAAATCATGTGAATATCCCACAAACTTATCCCATAGCCTTTAAAAATAACTTAATGGAGTCAAATGTGTTTAAAACTCATTCTCCTTCCTAAACCTGTCAAACTCTCATCCTTTAGTTTCCTGTCACTTCTCAAAAAAAAAAAATCAGCCGCAGGCTAAACAGCTTTTGATGGATAATACGATTAACACAATGTCTAATCCCCAGACAAAGGAAATACAGCTGATTAACTTTGGGATTAGCTACTTTAGGATTACACACTTTGAGTAAATTACTTCTGATTTGTTGGCATGCTTTCCTTACCTGCTGTTATAAGAATACAGCACTGAGAGTCCATGATCCTTTCGCACAATGACTCGGCGGAGAAACCGGCAAACTGGATTGAGAACACAAAAATGAGTAAAGGCAATGCTGCAACATATTTTTCTTATGCGTTGAATTTCTGTCACAGTGCCACTCTTCCGCAAACTGTTAAACTAAAAAGTCTGATAGAGATCACACCTTGCAAAGCATGTGTGGGTACTTTGTTCTAACATGTTTTATAAAAAGCAGGTTGGTCAACACAGCTAGGACCTGAGAGTAGAGCAACCAAATAATTAGCAAATGACAAAAGACTGACCACTATAGAGTGGACCGCTCCAATCCGAGCGCAGGCCAACATGGCCACCACCAGCTCCACCACCATGGGCATGTAAATAGATACACGATCACCTTTCTTTAAGCCTGCATAGACAAAAAAAAGGAAAGAAGCGACATTGGACATTGCCTTAATACACATCATCGATGTCAAATCTTTAACCCACTGCTGATCACTATTTACATGTTTCTTTTACCTTGCGACTTGAGAACATTGGCAAACTTGCAGACTTGCTGAAGCAGTTCTCTGTAGGTCACAGTCTTTTCATCTCCAGGTTCATTACCCTCCCTGTACAAAACAATGCCCAGATTTACTCTTGCAAGGGACAGTGATTGTTCAAAGTTTCTACAAAAATATTACACAGCAATTTTTTTCCCCAAAACTGTGTTTACAGCAAATTAAAATGATTTCTGAAGAATCATGTGACACTTAAGACTAGAGTAATAATACAGCTTGGCCACACAGGAATAAATTTCATTTTAAAATATATAAAAATAGAGAATAGTTATTACAAACTGTAATAATATTTCACGTTTTTGCTGTGTTTTAGACTAAATAAATGTAACAGACTTAACCCCAAACTTATTTTCAAGCCTATTTAAGCCTATGCTAACTCTTATTTTAGTGTGAGAAGTGCCCTTAAATGTCCCCAACAGGGTAATTAGTAACTTTTTTATTTTATCTTTATATGTCAGCTGACGATCTTAAAATAGAGCACCGTTCTGACACAGAAAGGAAAAGTCTGGCAAACAACAACAACAACAACTACTGCAGGAGAGCTCCACACTTGAGCATTTCAAACTGAAATGATTTAAACTTGTGTTGTAAGAAGAAACGATTGAAAACTTCACAATTGCTAAACTGGCATTGCGAAAGCAGGGAACTACCAACTGCCCCAGACGACATTTGTTGCACATATAGTCTTTACAGGCTCCAGATCTGAATGCTAGTGAACAATGACTGAACTGCATGGACAGCATCCAGCACATATAAGAACACTACTAAGATGCAATACTGCAATAAGTGCTTTGGCAGGACCTGGTTCAAGCTTCCATGATTTACTAAAATAGTCTGAGTGTCTAAAATTATCTCAGTTGTTTTGCTCTGACCTACCCCTGTCTGTCAACATTTGCCATGTTAATGTATTATTAGCTCAGGCCCAGTAATATATTGACTCAGGTAACCTGGAAGGGATCTAAACCATGTAGATTAGTGGCCGAATAACAAGGACTCAGCCTCAATGCAGCTTTTGCTTAGGAACTGGGCTGATTACTGAAAGACTGTAGATTAAAATCCTGGGGGATGAACCATTAGCAATCAATGTTGATTCAGAAGCATTACATTTACGGTACTGTATATTGTTTAATATAATAACAATGGCTAAAACGACAGTTAAAAGTAGACACATTGAAATCCAAAACACTAACGACGCTCTCAAAATAATGTCACATGCACAACTTTCAGGTTAAACTGAATTATTTAAACCATATGCTTTACAAATACTAACCAATAAAAAGCCACTTTGTCACCCAGTTTCCTCTCATAGACATTTCGGTCCAAAACATTATAGCAGATGTTGGTCGTGGCACCTTCCATGCACTTCACGAAGATTTCACCCTTTGTTACGTCGAAATTGTAGTCCAGAAACTTCCCAGTGTATTTTGTCTTCCAGAAAAAATCTTTGGCAACATCTCCCCAGAACTCTGGACAAAACAGGGTGAACACACCAGAGCATCAATGCGCAGATGATTAATAACAGAGCAAAACCATAAGCAAATATTTTAGCCATCAATGGTAGGAGTATCATTTGTTGGTAATGTTAAAAATAAATAAAAAACAGAAAAATATATGAAAATGGTGTTTTTTTTCCAGGATGTGCATGAGCCATGAAAATATTTTTAAGAATTAAAATAAATAAATAAAACAAAAACACTAACAAATGCATTAATGTACTATTATTATTATTTAAACACTTTATTTAGATTGTATTAGTATAAACAGCTTTGATAATAGTTCTCAAGTATTTAAGAACAATAAGAAATACATAGTTGATATATTTATTATTAAAATAACAAAACAAAAAAAACTATTATAATATTTTCTATGCATTACTATAATGTTTAACGAGGTAATGTTTAAGGCTGTGTGGTGCTTTTTGAAAGTGTGTGTGAACAAAGCATAAATTTGTATGTGTATATATATAAATAAATGATAAAACAACAAGCATTAACATCATATGTGTGTGTTATTATATATACACACACACACACATACATATGTATACATACACATGATTATTTAAAATGAAAGCAACAGCTTTTAACCTAACTAATAACA
>JAUYWG010000028.1:708256-725716 GCA_034779775.1 Enteromius afrohamiltoni
ACACACACACATACATATGTATACATACACATGATTATTTAAAATGAAAGCAACAGCTTTTAACCTAACTAATAACAATAACACCTTAAATATACACAAACAACTCATTTAGTTATACCGAGTTATGCTGGCTACATCGTACAACACATTAGATGCAATGATTACATGCAAATAATAAAAAACTTAAAATATAGCATCGTAGGTGGGTTATTGTTGCCCAGAACTGCCGTCTATCAAGTGAACAATGCTTTGAGATACAGAGAGGCTTTTAACCAGTTAATGACCCGCAATGAAACTTACCCTCAGGAGACTCGACAGATTTGATGTAGAGCTCTTTATATTTCTCAAAGCTGGGGACGTGCGCTTCTTTCTTCAAGTTCCCCGAAGCATGCAACACATCCTCTCCTGGTGCCTTGTCAGGAATCATCTTTATCACCAATTCAATGGACGCAGCTAATACAACTTCCCTTAGAAAAACACAAACGATCACTGGCCTAACGTGTGTAAGTCACTTCCGTGTGGGAGCGTTTCACTCCCATGCAGGCGCTGTGTGCATTTCAGTCCGAAACGAAACAAAAGAAAAGTTCAGTCTAGATTTCAATCTAGACTCGACGACGATCCGGATTTAGTTTCCAAAGGACGAGCTGTCCGAGACGCGTATAAAAACAGGACTTGCAGTTATTATGATTATTATAACAAACGGGACTTAAATGTTGCTTCGGCGATAGTAGAAACAAAATAAATTAATTGGCTTTACAAGACGTCCTGCATACAGAATATTTATATAAAAAAATCAATATGCAATCGAGAGCTGTCAGACAGACAGCAGTCTCCTCCACCTTGAGGTTATCTTGTTTGAGGTCGATCAAAGCTGGAAAGAATGCCTTGCATTAGAGAGCAAATGCAGCTTTTATCTGAATCCAACATGCATTTAAAATAGCCGTGCATGTAGCATGAGATTAGTCATTCTTCCACGCGTGGATTACAAATCCTCAGTGTGTCTGCAGGACAGCCATTGAAACGTAGAAATAACGCACAAGGATAGGACAGCTATTCACTCGACCTCGAATGCTTACGTGGGCGGGGCTTATTGGCCGGATGTTGTTTCTAATTGGTCCGATGTGAAAAAGCTCTCCTGAAGCGTACGGCGGTTTTTTTTTGGTTTGTTTTTGTTCAGCAAAATTATACATTGTAATCAACTAGCATAAAACTAAGATATAAAATAGGAAATATAAATCATACAGCGTTGGAGTCGAAATTACTGTTGTGGGTTTATTTACATGTATCTAGTTAAAATCTAATCATGGGTATACAAATGTGACCCTGGACCACAAAACCAGTCATAAGGTAAAATTTTACAAAACTGGGATGTATACATCATGTGAAAGCTCAATACATGAATTGTATGAATATCTTCTAAAATGTCAAAATGTTCAAAATGTCTATCTAAAATGACATTTTGATATGTTTACAGTAGGAATTTTACAAAAAATCTTCATGGAACATGATCTTTACTTATAAAACAATAAAAAACAATAATTTTGACCCATGCAATGTATTTTTGGATTTTGCTACAAATAAACCCCAGCGACTGGAATTTTTAACTATTTATTTAGCGCATTTTGCAAGAGTTTTTATTCCAAATGAATTTCCAGTGTTGGTATAATAACAATAACAAATTAGAAACTTTAAACTTTTCAAAACAGTGACATATTATACGTTATTCTGATGTTATGAGACTTGAATGCGGACATGTTTCAAGCGCTCTGGGCCACCGAGCGCCCTCTAGCGGACAACCCCGCGGATCAGCCAGAACCACTGGCGCACAGTGGCAGCGCGAGTCGCACGGAGCACGTTTGAGCTCACCGTGACCTCTACTGGACGGAAGGCCATCGTTATTGCTGATGACAATAATAATATATTTTTTTAACCAAAAATAGATCGGCTAATCAGAAACACACCTAGATGAGACCCTTGGAAAGATCACCAGAACCAGATGCACACAAACACACACTATCCCCCAGTTTCACAGACAAGCCTTAAGGTAGTCCAAGACTAAATTGCATGTTTGAGCTGTCTCAGATGAAAATATCTTGCTCTGCCATATCTTAAAACATGCCAGTGTCACTGTTCTGTGTTAAGATGCACACCTGTGATATTTTATTATAAGGGATTTTTGTAAAAGTTGCTTAAATATCTTAATTTAACTAATGCCTATTCCTGTCTTAAACTAAGCCCAGTTTGTGAAACCAGGCCTAGAAGTCCTTTACACAATCTTAACTGCTTAAAATTGGAAATTGGGTGCTGGGCGTCCGTTCAGAGGAGAACTGGCCCAAACTAAGCCTGGTCCTCTCAAGGTTTTTTTCCCTCAGTCTCTCATGGATGGGGTTTTGGTTCCTTGCCGCTGTCGTCTCTGGCTTGCTTAGTTGGGGACACCTGATTTTTAGTGATTATCGTTGTTTTGACTAGAGACAGTCTCTGCATTAAAAAAAAAAGTTTAATCTCACCATTATACATCATCACTCCATTCTCCTACTTAATAATGCTCAGTGTTTTACTACAATATGTATTGTTAAAAAAACAACATTTTTCCTACAAAAACTGTGGCAATTGAGGGTTAATATTAACAGCGTAAATGAATCAAGTAGTGCCTTCATGTGGTTATTATCTCTACTACAGTTAATTTATTCAGTGAAGAGCAAGCAAATCATTAGCCTCTTATCATGAGACAAGGAATCTTAGTAACCCATATCCTGTCTAAACAAAATTCAGAACAACACACCACAGCGTGCTCTATTTTCCTATAATGGGTAAAAAGGTAATTTCAAATGCAATCAACTATTCCTGTCCCCAAAGAGACAAGCAGCCATTAATAATGATCATGGACTTCACCCAAAAACAACAACAAACAGGCGTCCAATTTTATTTATTTATTTTACAAAGAAACTTCCTTTAGGCATTCCTGTAAAGAGAAAACACAATCATTAGTAGCAGAATCAGCAAGCACCAAAAAACAAACAACAGTTCAGCATCTGAGTCTACAATTACACCACATATTTTATGAACAATTGTAGAAATTATTTGATTTCAGCTATTAAAAATTATTTATTTGCATTTTATGCTTTTACGGTGGCTCTGAGCTGTCAAAATACCTCTGAAAATCTTGCTATGGAAGCAAAAAAACAGAAGAGAACCTCATCCTTTTTTTGACTAAAGTTTTCGAGGCGGCTGATGACTGACACGATATGACATTGAATTTCATGCAAAAATTTAAAGCCAAGTGTGCAATGACTCTTAAAAGAACAAAGAACTCAGTTGCTGAACAGAAAAATTCTAATCTTATTTTTTTGCATAACCACAAACTTAACATTTGTTTTTTCTAAATGCATTTAAAACCTGCCAGAACAACAGTAAAAGAGATAAAAAAACAACAGCAGTTTACTGACATGGGCTTACTTCGCCACAATGCTGTCGTTCTTTGCCAGCCTCAGGAGGGAGTCATCAGCTTCACCCTGGAGATGATAAAAAGCAAACATCTCAAGAGCACACCAGATGAAACCACATTGGTGCTTTCACATTTTTTGGAAAAATTCCAAGCTTCCCGTTTTAACACTTCATATATGGATGCAGAAGAACAGTAAACAAAAATGAAGTCATTTCGTATTTTGAATTTACCACAAACAGCTTTTGACATCACAAGATGTGAATTTATGGACTTGTGTGGATAGTTTTTATCAGCGGTTTGGACTCTCATTCTGATTCACTTCAGAGGATTATTTGGTGAGCAAGTTACAAATCTGTTCCAAATAAGAAAAACTCAACTATATCTTAGCACGAGGCTAAACTTTCATTTTCAGATGAACTACTCCACTTTAAGCATGTTTGAACGTACCATTCTACGGATAGCACCGCAGATGGCGTAGGTCTTGAACTGTCCGTTGAACCTGCCTGTAGCTCTGTCCACCTGCAAAAACCAAAGGCAGCCGCTCATTACACATCACGACTCTGAGGTTTTGTTCACAGACTAAGACTTAGTTCACACCGCAGGCTGAAGTGGTCCAAATCCCACCTTTTTGCCCATATATGACCCATATCTGATGATCTTCTGACAGTCTGAACAGCACAAATCCCATTTTCCCAAATCAGGCAAAGGCCCTTCTCATATGTGGTCCTAATTCAAATACATATCTCATGTTTTGCTATGCGACTTCAGTCTGAACGGCCATATTTTTATGTCATTAAAACGTGACAGACGTCACAATTCTGCGCTGAAGTATTAATATTAGTCTTATCAATTTGTTATTTAGGCTATGATTGCACACACACAAACAGCGTTAATTCTCATTTCTGCAAACACAGTGCACCGTGTCTGTCGTCTTTTGCGTATTCAGGTCACTTCAGGGCTGTATACGGTTTACACACGAGACTAATGGCAGTCGCAATTAACAGCAAAAATATCTGATGCGAGCATTAAGACCTGCAGTGTGAACTTAGTCTAACATGATTATTGGCATTTTGGCTTGTGTTACTTACAATATATACACCAACAATTTTGTCATTGTAAAATTCATCTTTTTAAAATTTACAGGTAATTTAATAGTGCGAATACAAAAACAAAGAGACTAGTTTTGTAAAGGTCAAAATAGTGACAAACCTCAGCAATGTTGATCTGGATGGAGGCATGGTCCTTGGCACCAATAATTCTGTTGCTAGCAGAGCTGGAAACAAACAAAGTGTTTAATATTCTCAGGTTGCATAAACCTATGCGCTCATAAAATATTTAAGCAGTAAGTCACTTTATGTGGAAGAACAGACAGCCAGCTACTGTGTATAACTACTAAAATATTTGGCAACACTTTATTTTGAACAATCTGTTGACAATAAGTAGCTTTGCACCTACATGTCAACTAACTCTCGTTAGAATATTAGTACGCTCTATAATTAATATCTGCTAACTCTTTATTCTGACTCTATATCTCCCAAAAGACGCTCTACTGATTATAATCAGCAGAATACGTTAAAAGGACCATCAAAATAAAGTGAAACCAAATATTTAACTGAAGATTTAACGATATTTCCTAACAAAAACAACAACCCTGTTTCTGTAGAGCTTGACGTACACTCACCATTTACGAGGGACGTACAGGTCCACGAATTCACCAGCGTCGTTCTGCATCTTCACTTTATTTGCTGACTGCGAGTCTTCTCAGTCTGCAGCAAACAAACAAATGAGTAAATATCCAAGCACAAATCACATTTTCTTCACAAACTGGAGGCAGAGTTGTGTTTTAAAATTTACTGGGGATAGTAGCTCAAATGAAGGGCCTAAGAGCGCTGCTCTCCCACATGTGTAGCCGCTCAGCCCTGCTGCCTCATTTATAAAAGGCTAAATAAAAGGCGCAAAAACAGACTATTCGACCCATATGCGACACACGCCGTGTAAAACAGCTCGGTGCACAAATGGTGTGAGAAAGATGTTGTTAATGTTAGCTCAAAACTGTATAAAAAATAACAGTAAACTAGAGCTCATGGTGTTCTTACCGATTATCACAAATGGCCGACGCGGAAAGGAAGGAGAAAGGGTCAGGAAGTGACGTAACACGAAAGACAGGATAAGAGTGCGAGGACTTTATTTATTATTTACAGAAACGCCGAAATAAGAAACTATCTGTAAATAATTATTGAAAAACTATACTGCATTTATTAAATATCAAAACAATAATTAAAAAACTGTTTATGCTACGGAAACTAGGATAAATAATATTAGGTGTCCAGTATAACCTAATCTGACTTCTAATATTATTGTGATATTTGTCAAGTTTAAAATTAGATCAAAGCAAAATCAGCACATTAAATTATGTTTGTCAAATGAAAATATACTGGAAATAAAAGATAATTCTTCTGTTAAAGCTAAATGGAGCTCGATGTATTCACAGAATATTTCAAGCTAGATGAGATGAAAGTGAAACTTTCTTTCTTGGACCGTTAGAATTTAAATTGCATTCATACATGTATATGCACGAAAATAATCCACATCCGCATAGTACTTTGATGTTAAAGTAGGCTATATGTCTTAATGAGCTGTAATAAAACAGAAAATTGTGAAAATCTATTCAATAAGAGGGTATTGATTGAATTTTCATGTTCACATAGGCTGGGGCACAGCCATCATGAGGGGTACAATAATGTATATATGACTCATAATTGCGTGTACATTTGGTGTCTCTGTCTGTCCCCGTCAACTGTTACCTAGCTTACAGTGCTGACAAAAGTGTAACAGAATTGACATTTTCATTTTATTTTTTCCAAAAACTCAACTTGCTAGCATAAATGTTGAGAAAACATGATTAAAAGATCTTTAAATAACCCAATGTGAGATCAGTAATAAATTCTGTTGCCCTTTTGATGTTGTGGTAACAGAGTTGACATTTTAAAAATAACTCTTGGTGTAAGACGTTTTTAGATTAAAATATTTTCTCAGAGAGAGCACAGATACTTTTCAGAGCTTCAGATCTTATCAGTGAGTGAAAGTGACTTCATTTAAGTTAACTTACAGAGATAATTCCACCAATTTAAAGGCAAAATATAGGATGGTTACAGAGTTGACACAAGATTTGGGGACACACATATTTTTAATTTTATAATTAATGTAAAATAAGATTTATAATTTAACATCGTAGAATTAAGTAACTATTTAGGGCTTTTATAAATAAAATGAATAATTTGTTGGCAAAAGAAAAGTACTATAAAATATTTGGATTGCACGTTAATGCATTATGGAAAAAATACACTGGCATCAAATTATTATTACTAGAGAGAGATTATAACAAAATAAATGATCCATAAATGATTATATTGTTATGGACTGTAGCATATTGTAATTCATAACAATTGGTAAAGAACAATAATAAATAAAATAAAATAATAAAAAATACAACCATTTGAAAAAAAATAAAGAATTTATTTTTGTGGGGACACCAAATATACCCGCAATTATAAAATCACCCACATACAGTAAGATTTTTACTGTTTCTTAAAAATGTTTCTTCTGTTCACCAACCCTGCATTTATTTGATCCAAAGTACAACAAAAGCAGTGGTTTTGTAAAGTACAGTGTAAGCAACTTAATTTTTTTTTTTTTTCTAGCTAACAAATAAACAATATATCTTCAATCGTAAGTTTAATGTCTTCATGTTTCCAAACATTTCCGTTTTTCTGTGAAGCAATAGCAAGAGACCTTTTGTCCATATTAGGGATTTCCTGCTATGACTTTCTGCTTAGGGCATGAATGAAACACACACTGCATGAGAGGGTTTAGCACTCTGCGCTGGTCATCTTACCTTATTCTGGGTCCGAAAAATACATCAGGTCATGTACAGACTGTCTTGTCTCCTCAAATTTAAATCTATATTTATTCACACAGGCTTTTGAAAACTTTAAAGCCAACATATTTGCCTTAAAAATGTGGAGGACGAATTTACGTGATATCAAAAGCGTGATCTATGCCCACAGACCACAAGTCTGTATTTGACTCCAGGAAAACCTCAGGATAGAGATAAGGTAGACTTAATGACATTAAAATATAAAATTTATATCAGAGGTCTATAGCCTATTGTACAGAGTTTTCTGTAGGTAAACTGTGCCCTTCTTTTGCAGACATTGTAGAGATTCCTATATGTTTACAAACTATTCAGTAGTTGAAATGTCACGTTAAACATAATTCAACAAAAATTCACTGGAATTTCATCTTAATACAAAAAATAATGCACGATCCCACGGATACAACCACCTCTTTAGAGAGTTCTTTATTGGATGAACCTAATAAAATAACTTACCTCAATGGAGATACAGCACACTGTTTCCCACCTGCTGTGTTTTTCGATGTCATTATGTGCCATATGCTAAACAAGAGATGCCGGCTTGCAAAGGCCTGCAGCAAAATGCCATTACGAGAGTCTGTGGGAGATGTGAATAGCTGGTGTGCTCTCCTGGCCACAGACCATCAGATGAGTTATGATGACAGAAAAGGAATTCCTCTGTCTACCGCCTTAAAGGGAACATACAATGGCATTGTAAGTTTTTCTTTCTCTTTGGGGTGTTACAAGCTGTTATTGCATAGATAAGATCCCTAAAGTTGCAAAGTAACTCAAAGAAATATTCTCCATAAAAGTTAGGACTCATCCACACCCCTCTTAAACGGCTCGTTTAAACATGCTCCCACTTCTCTATGTCAAGAAGTGGTAATATTTGCATAATGCAGCCCAAATGTAGTGTTGATAGTGTTTCTGTAGTGTTGGTGACACACTTATTTATAACAATTTTTTTGGCTTTCCGAAAGTAGCTGCGGAATCAACGACTGTAAGTTGGCAGTGTGTTGTAAAGTACTTGCGTTTGACTGACAAATGTGGACTTTTGTGCTTGCATGGTGCAAACCATTGCAATGAATGGGTTTCATAGCACAAGCGGGTTCCACATCCTGTGTGAAAGGTCCTTGTCATGTGTTTGTATGAAAAAGAAAGAGACAGGGTCACTCACATCACAGTCAATCGCGGCTTGTGTACTGCAAATATAAATGAGCACTGTGTCTGTCAAACGACTCTGTTCCGCTTTTTGGTTTGAGCTGATGATAAAGCTATTAAGGACATTATTTTTTCGGCCAACCACAATGCACTAGTCAATCAGAGCTATGCTTGGCAAGGAGAGTCCTTGTAGAAAATGACACATTTGAGAGAGGCAGGGAATAGAGGAGTTACATTAATGTACATTATTTAAAAAATAATGTGTTTTTTTTAGCTTTAAAGAAATAGTTAGTAATGTTAGTAATGTCAGTCAGAACAAATTATTTTGGGTGAACTATTCCTTTAAAGCATTGTCAACATATAAAAACACCAAAAAAGAATCTTTAAAATAAAATATAATCATATGACCTCTTTGAATTTCACTATTTTACCTTGACTTTACACAGTAAAGGAATAGATCACTCAAAAATGGAAGGTTTATGAAAATTTCTCACCCTCAGTTCAAACAACATGTTTGGATGGCCAGAACTTGAATACATTTCAGCAAATTTTCATTTTTGGGTGAGCTAGCAATAAAGTCTTAATAGAGCACACCGGAATTTGATTGCCCTGAAGCATCATCAGTATAGCATATGCTTTTTGTTTTCCTTTTGTATTATTTATAAATGTTAAACTCCCTGCACAGGGAGGAAAAAAAAGAATGACCCCGTGAATGTGTTAATTCCCTTGTGTGGTGATTTTAAAGCGTTTTATTAGGTGACATGAAGGAAAAAATCCTATGCAAATTTATTATGTGGAAAACAGGTTGGTGGAGCTGATTGTTTATATTTCATAAATATTTTTAGAATGGCAATATAGATAAGGTTCTATAAATACACATATCTATTTATAGTATCTAAAATAGTATCAAAAAATTACAATCATACATTATTTTTGCTGAAGGTATCAAAATGACTGTAACTGCAATTCTAGCAAAGTAGTAAAAGAAGATTAAATGTATAATAAATGTTACTTCTTTGAAGCATTCTTCTCAATCAATACCCCCTTCCCATCCCTCATTTGAAAAATAAGAGATTTGCATTTTTGCAATGATTTCCTTGGGTACTTTCTAATTTATTTTTAGAACTCAGAACTATAAACACAGATGTGATAAAAATAGGAAAGAAGACAATTACATGACTGAACCCTTAATAAATACATTATTTCTTGCAAACTACAGAGATGTGCAGGGTTTTTCTTACTTTATATATATATATATACGCACACACACACACACACACACACACATATATATATATACATAATTTGTTTTAACTTAAATTTAATTTGATAATAGTAGTTGCTCTTCATTTATAGAAAAATATTTCTGTATATTGTTAAAAGTCACAGTATATGAGGTATAGACATAGGTATAATGATACAGGCCTAGAAAGCAATTCTACAGTTATCAAGCTTATTACGTCTTTAAAATGTATTACATAATACATGTGCATCCAACAATCAAATTGTAATTCTCTTTGGAGAGTCTGTAGCTTCCATTGCTACATGGATAGCGTCTAAAGGTGTTAATGCGGACTTTGATTCCTGCTGGTTTTGCATTCTTAAGCTTAATGCACGACTTATCACATACAGCATCACAAATGAACATAGGAAACCTGTCGATATCCTCAGCGCAGCTGGAAAAAAGACAAGTGTACAATGATAAGTTGCACACATTTTCAATTCATGCATTAACAGAAGAATAATGTTGACCTACAAAGGGAGCTATACTTACTTGTATGTCCATGGAGACAGTGATGTTTTGCTGATGCCATGATTTAAAATGGGAATTCTGAGATTTTTTGTGACACTTTGAAATTCAGCTGTGGTACAGTTGCATGTAGAGCACTGGTTAGAAACTGCACTGGACAGTCCTGATATCAGCAACATCAACTGAACAAAGTAAAAAGTAAAAAATTCCAATGTAATTATTATACAAGACAGTATATGACATCTAACATTTTTAAATCACAAAAAAAGTAATCTAAAAAATATAAATAAATATATATAATTACTAATTTATAGTTATATATAAGCATTTAAATTACAAAAATAAAGTAATATTTAACACACAAATATATAAATATTTACAAATGTATATTTATTTAATAGACCTTATACAGTATAATATATATATATATATATATATATATACACTCACACACACACACACACACACACACACAGACACACATTATACTACATTTTATTAGAATGTATTATATTAAAATATTAGTTTGCATTTCAATCATTTCATATATCATTCTCTCTCTATTAATAATAATGATGATAATAATAACCACCTAAATAATAGTATAGCATTTATGTACACAGAAAGACACAAAAGTGTTAGAAAAGCTAGGGAGTTAAACGTGTCTCAAGTAAAAAAAATGCATCAGGTAACTCACAAGCAATGCAGACATCATCATGAGATCAGCTTTAATCTTGTCCCACAGTTCAAGAATTATGTAAGAACTTATTTCTGGCTACAGAGCTGCATTTATATTGACTGTAAGCCGAATCATGACGTGAACCACCAACATGTTTCCCAAACAAATTTGCATGTTTTACAGGCTGGAGTGGGTTCAGTGGATGGAGTGCCTGCCTTATAGTTTCCATAATGGAATCAAAGGGCTGCCTCTCATATTCAGTCTGCTATATTGTCCCCAGGCAAAGTGAGTGTGACAATCACACCGATAAACAAAGAAGCAGAAAGAGAAAATAGTATTATCTGTTTCAGGCGTTCCCCTAAATGTGTTGACAGACTGGGGTAAATGGGAAAGGTCAGTCATAGGTAAAATGAGACACAGTTTATGCTTATCCTCCTACATATTATCAATACCATAAATATTGAAATATGTGTTTTTTTCCGGTTATTATCCAGTTTTCCTTAAGGCACAAAGCCATGACTAACTGTGTTATTTTGTGGTGAATAAATAATAATATCAGATAGACAGTTAACAAATATAAATTCTCTCAATGATGGGAATACTGTTTGTCATGAGAAATCTACAGAATCTAATGTTTTGCATATACTGAAAACAACACTTTAGGGAAAACTGACATTTTGAAGGAACACGCCCCTGTTTTGAAAATAGGCTAATTTTCCAACTCTCTTAGAGTTAAATCAATGTCCAGAGAGTGGCGCTTTTGTGGCCGTTCAGAATTCAAATATCCAGCGAGTGCTGCTAAAGATTCACGCTCTATCATGTTGGAAATATCCCCTACACCACACCCAAATGTTCAAAAATATCAGTTTTCAAATTGTGGAGGATGTTAATAATGTTTTGAAGTCATAACGTAACATTCTGCAACTAATTGTGATCCTGATAAAGAAAATCCTTACGTTTTACTGCCTCTAATGTTCATTTCAACTGTAAACTGCAGTGATTCATAGTTATAGGTACGTTTTTGCAGTTTTGCGGAAATGTATGAAGAGAGGCACCAATTTTTAAAGAGCCTAGGTTGCTTTTAGCTGTTGATAGCATAGATTATTGAATTTGATTAGACTGTTAGCATCACACACAAAAATGACCAAATAGTTGCTATATTTTTTTTTCTATTTCAAACTTAGCCTACTCTTCTGTAGTTCCAATCATGTACTCAGACCAGCTTAAAATTAAACAATAGCAATTTTCTAGACCTATGTAACTAGGAACTAGAAAATCGCAACTTTTCATTTTCCATTGGTCTTAGTACACAACTCTCTGGTCATTTTTGAGCTTCATGCTAATGGTCTAGTTAGATTCAATAATCTATGCAAAGCTACAGCAAAAAGTATTACCGTTAGACCTGCAGAGATCGACTGAATCGATTCAAAAACAGTAAAACTTTCGACGGAGTTCGAAAATTAGCCTATTTTTATTTTTTGAAAGTATTGTGTGCCTTTCTTGTAGATCAAACACACAATCAAACCATGAGTCAATTATCTATTAACGATGGCCATTTAAAGTTTTGGAGTTTACATTCATTCTAACTATTTTCATTTTGTACTCGGTGTGGTTATATCATCCCAAACTACATCGCATTCATTAAGGCTCTGGAATAAACCGTCCACAGTAAACAGGAGGCAAAGCAAGCACTGGTTTGCATATTCTACCTTAGGAAAACAAAGGGAGTAAACCACATGCAAACATAACTGCATCAAATCACACCTTTGATTTTAGATATTCAAGTTCAAAGCCATATTAATGATAAATGCACAACTAATGTACTATATGGAAACAAAAATGTGTATGTTGGTCAGACCTATTTGTTTACATAATGAAATACATAAAATACCCTTTCAATTAAATACATTAATTGATGTAATTGCATAGCCTGCATTGTTTAATGCATCATAGATCAATAAAATGCCATCACCTTCCAAGTAAAATAAAACAAACGTAGTGATCATTTCATTATAAACATTGTTTTTTTTGCATAACTTACTAATTTATTCAACTTATTTTATTAATTCTAATCACGATTAGAAATAAAATACTTCTTTAAAGTAAGGCATAAAAGGTGATTCCTTTGTGATTTCGGTGGGAAGAGATCTCCCACACCAGGGAATCCCAACAATGAATCAATTCTCTCCATGATGGGAATACTGTTTGTCATGAGAAATCTACAGAATCTAATGTTTTGCATATACTGAAAACAAACAGCTTGTTGACTGAGAAGGTACAGTACAGCACAACATGGTGTAGTTGATCAGTATGTCACTATATACATATATATAATTCTGTTTTCTTACCTTCCTTTTTTTCTATTTCTCTACCCCCTGAACACCCAGCATTATTTTTATTCATAATATTATTTAAATTCATCACGTTCATATTATCATGCCAAAACAGCTTACTTTCTCTTTCAATAATATTGTTTTCTACAGTGAAAACTGTATCTATCTTTTCAGTAGAGTTACATGCAGAAATCAACCACACGTGTGGATTACTGTGATGCTTTTATCAGTTGTTTGGACTCTCATTTTGACGGCACCCATTTACTTTAGAGGATCCTTTGTTGAGTAAGTGATGCTAAACTTCTCCAAATCGGTGTTGAGCTAGTGCTGCTGAAGCTTTTCCATATTCCAAGCTTGCCTGCTGTACTGGGGCATCATATGCAAGTTTGAGTCATGAAAATTATATTTATGATTTATGATAATATTTAATTATATATATGAAAATTAATTATGACCTTTCCATAGTACAAACAAATCATTAATAAAATGATTAACAGTGCAGTCCTAGCACAGTGACATTTACACAGAAACACATTTTAATATATATAGGAGTAGATGAGTAGGTTGAAGTGTGGGCTGCAAAGAAAGCATCTGCGTTTCAGTTTAACATGATTGTTTGAATTGTTTGGAGGGCGCATGAACACTTAAAAGGCATGTGTAGATTCAGTCTAGTGATAAAGTTTAGGATACCCTCTTCAAATTAATGCTGTTGGACAGAATTTACATAGCAAACTATTTGCTAAAATAACCTAACCTCTTCAGCAATGCTAAAAATATAGGTACGGTTCTGTCAGTCTGATGCGCACGAAAGCGCACAAAAGTTGCATGCGTTACTATAAACCAGGGTTTCTCAAATCTTACCCTGGTCCAATGCACTGCAGAGTTTGGATCTAACCCTAATCAAACACACCTGAGCATGCTAATCAGTGTCTTAAGAGTCATTAGAAAATCACAGGTAGGCGAGTTTAATCTGGGTTGAAGCTAAACTCTGTGGTGCATCGAACCTCCAGGGTAAGATTTGAGAAACCCTATAAACACTGCGCACCCAACTCTGTATATATATATGTGTATATGACATAAACAGAAGGTTACTGTTATAATATGTTATAATACCTTTTGAGGTGTTGCCATGAAAACATAACGGTAAATTAAAAGCTGCCATTAAAAACTCTGAAGGACAATGCCTGCGGTGCAATGTCGACCTGAAGTTGTGTTTTTAGACATTAAAAAAATTACATATCTCGTAAAGTGAGAAACATATAAATACTGCTACAATGTATAAATGCATCAATGAAAACAGTGGAAACAAGCATAGGATCCGAAATCGTTCTCAGATATGGTGGGAAAATTGCCACAGAATCATTTACAGAAAATGACAAAATTATGTTAAAAATGAAACATATGTAAACATTTGTATATGGAAACTGAAACATTTTTGTAAATAGGGCATAATATCTGAACAGACATAATTCCTTGAAAAATTAGACTACATTTCATATTTTAAATATTAATATTTGCTAATGAATTGTCTTGATGTAAATTTAGCAAAGACAGTTAAGTGTTTGAATAGGTTGGAATGAATGCGTTACATTGTTGTGAAATGAAAGTAAAAGTGTAAAATGGAAAAGCGTATTAAATATGATGTGACTGGGTGTTCTCTTTGTGGCCAGGATTTGGCTACTCATGGTAAAGAAATCCCACAGAAAAGCAATCCATGTGAAATGTATGCTTTCGTGCTAACAATATTGCCCGTCATGGTTTCAGACGATACCTTGGAGGCACATGTATTGTTTTGCATGTGTCGTGTAAAAAAAAAAAAAAAAAGCAAAAAATTAATACCTGAAGCAGTGTTGATGGTTATGTGTTTCTTTTCTTTCTCTGAAATGTAATATATTGAATAGATAAATACTGAATGCAAGTATTTAATGCTTTCACCTATATTGGCATTTAATATTATCAAAGGTATTGCTATTATGTTTACATTAGGAAATGCAAATCAATGATAGATGTGTTGGTTTGAATATTTTAAGGGGTGAGAACTGGGGCGTAAGTGACATTTTGGGTGAAAAGAAATAATTATTTGTTTTGGACCTCTTGTAAAATTGGTGAAATGTCACGTATGCCTTTTTGGTTCTCATCCCTCAATTTCATTCATTTATTTCATATTTCACAAGCACAGGTCCTACTACCAAAATTCATATCACATAATTTTGTCTTCTTCAGTTTGTATCATCAAAAAGAGAATGTGTGTTTTTTGTTATATTTGTTATTTATAAATAACATTTTATAAAAGGTTTCAGACACATTTAAAATATTACTTTTCTGTTAAATTTTCTTTGCAAGTCACTATGAACGATTAAAATTGCATAAGTGAATGTTTTGATAATAACAAAGTTTCGGGAGGTGCGGTAATTTGAATTAATCACAGCTGTTCCCAATTTCCTAATCATCTCCAGTCACTCCCATCCAATCACAGCCTCCTCACCTACTATAAATAAACCTGTCTCCTACCCTTCAGTATCCTACCCTTCCATCATACTGCTTGTAACTCTTCCTCAAAAACTCTTCCTTGAAACTGTGTAACTGATTCTTCTATTCACCCCGTCTCCATCAGAGACATGCTTCAGTCCCGCCTCCATCAGAGGCCGCAGCAGCTTCCAGCAGAAGCATCTCTATTCACCCCGCCTTCATCAGAGACATGCTTTAGTCCCGCCCTAATCAGAAGCCACAACAGCTTCCAGCAGAAGCATCTATTTTTCTATATATATATATCCTTATCCTAACTTCTCCCAAGGTTTCCATCCCGGAATTTCCTGCATTTCCACCCAGTCTCACATCTGTCCAAACCTCCTTTCAGCCAACACCGAACCTGACACTGTGGACACTCTAAATCAAAAAGAATTAGACTCCACTTTCATGATCTGCCCTTTTCCCTCCCCGCCTTTCAGTACTTTTCGGGTCAGCCCAATCGGCATTGCAACCCATAAATACTCAAGAAAAAAGAGGCTCCTCATCAACCTCTCATCCCCGCATAATTCCCACATCCCCAGCATAAATAGCCTGATTCCCCTCCAGGAATTCTCCCTGCTTTATCACAATATCGCCCATTGGGGCCATTGGGAAAATTAAAAAAGTAGGCAGAGGTGCATGGCCTCTTACTTACTTCTGCCTTTAAAATCATGCCCATACACCCCGATTTCTGGCACCTCTAGGGCATCCAAAGGCGAATTCAATTCTATTTCGCCGTTCGCCTCACCTTCGGTTGCAATAGCAGTCCCAAAATATTTGACATGCTCTCCAAAGATATTTGCTGGATTCTGTCTAATAATTATCAGATCCACCTCCTCTACGACTTCCTCGTCATCTCCCCTCCCCACGCCCCTCCAGCTGCAGACCTATCAACCGTCCTCAAAGTTTTGAATTGGATAGAATCATTTCTATCTCTTCCAACTTCCTTACCCAATCCCAGTGCTCCAAACGAGAACTCCCCAGGGGCGACCCTTCATATCCAACCCGCTCACTCTAGCCGCCTCCGTTCCCTCCCTCAATGACAACATAACCCTAACTGAACCCTGCCTCCAAGAAATCCAGCTATGGATTTCTTTCCTCTCCTAATGGAATGGCCGCTCTCTCTTTTTTTTTTCTATAAACATTGCCTAACATCCATTTATTCACTGACACCGCTCCCTCCACAGGCTTCGGAGGCTTCTATCGTAACCAATGGTTTGCCTCCCCCTGGCCCACTGCACTAGTCAAGACCCCGCCCCACCAAGCCTCCAGTGCCCTGTTCGAATTATACCCCATAGTAGTTGCCGCAGCCCTCTGGGGTAAAGAATGAACTGCCTCCTGCATAGTCGTTCATTGCGACAATGCAGCCACAGTCCATTGTATAAGCACAACTCCCATTCCCCCTCAGATGCCTAGTCTGGATCTCCACTCTCAACCAATTTGCCATTACTGCCAAACATATCCCCAGAAAAGAAAATACCATTGCCGACTCACTGTCTCGCTTTCTTTTCCAGAAATTCAGGATGCTGGCGCCAGATGCCGACCCCTGCCGACCCAAGTTCCTCCCTATTTGCAGCTAATATTCCCTTAAGCCATCCCTTAAGAACTCTTCTAGAGCATTCCCTCAACAAGCCATAGTCTCGAGAACTTTGCAATCATACCTCACAGCTT